>OZ012741.1:399580541-399867971 GCA_963859935.3 Lathyrus sativus | reverse complement strand
TTCTAGAATTTTCAATTGACTCATAATTTATGGTGTTTTGACACTTTTCTTCACAAGTAAGCAACATCACAAGAAATCATTCACAAAGCCAATTGGGAAGCTATAGCTGATCTGAATCCATTCTAAATGTGTTATGCAAGCTAACCAAAGCTTCCAAGGGAAGGAATTGAGCAAGAATTCGTGCATGGCATGTTGAACGTTTTGAAGAAATTTTGAAATTGGATCTTCTGAATTGGGCTTGAACTGGGTCTCTAGAAGGTCCCAATTAGTTCTATATATGTTCAGAAACTCATTTGGGCAAGGGTTGGTGATTCATTGGTGCTGAATTCAGAGATTGCAACTCAAGTTTTCAAGCTTCAACTCAAATTCGAATTCTCAGTTCAAGACATTTTCAGATCAAATTGAAGATTGGATCCTCTTTCTTGCACTTCACTGAGTAGATCTGGAAGGTTTAGAAGCAAGATTCAAGCCATAGACACCTCTGTTTGAAGCTTCAAGTCAGGTTGGTAAATCTCAAATTTCCTCTTAATTTAGCATGATGTAGTTAGAAACAAGCATGTGGCTAGGATCTATGTGAAATGTAGCACGTTTTAGGATTGAATTGGTAGCAATTGGTGATGATTGATCACGTGGTACCATTTCTGTTTTGATTCGAAACTCTCTGGTCTGGATGAATTAATACACAATGGATAGCTTAGGTTAATCAGTGTTAGATGAGGATCATTTCTATACCATTAATTGGACATTTGGCGATAATGAATGACATGACATAATTTGGATCTTGATTCGGTTTGTACGATCTAGGAGGATTCAATTAATTTGGATAGGTTATTCGTGATCAGCATGAGATTCTGAGCAAGATTGATATAAGGTTTGGGATTTTTGGTTGCCTGCAAGTTGATCTTCATCGAAGAAGACAGTGGCGCCACCGTCTGCGTTTTGTGTCTCGCCTGAGCTAGAGGAAGAAGAAGGTCTCGTGGCCCTTGGATCTCCCAGGAACCTTGACTCGTTATGACCATCGTCTGGCTGAGATTCAAACTGAAGCAATTCGCTCCAAGATGAAACGCTGCGTTTCATTTTTTGACATGGCATTTGAATGGGCTTCTACGTGGTTGCACGCGTGTGTGATCTCTAGCCTTAGGATTAGCTTACCTGGTCAATCAATCCAACGCGCGTGTTATTTTCTGCCATTTCTAATTTCTTTTATTCATTTTTTGATTTTCTTTTATTCCATTTCCATTCTAAAATTATTTTTAAATTCAATAATTGTCAGAAAAATAAAATAAAAATATCCCCATGATCCTTGCTTTATTTTTTATTTTTCTGTAGCATTAGATTTAATTTTTGATGATTTTTCAATTTAATTCATATTTTTCTTATTTTGGATATTTCATTAATTTTGCATAATTGAGCTGTTTGTTTGTTGATTTTTGTTCTACCAATTAGTTTGGAATTTTGTTGTGAATTTTTGATAGGTGCTAGGTTAGAGATGTATGCTCCCATATGAATTTTCTCACATTTTTTAGAAAACCATAGCTTCTGATTTAGAGATAGGTTTAGAGCTTTTCCCCATTAATGGTTTCCCTTGATACCTTTCAACTTAGGATGTTATTAGAGGACTTAGAAGTTGAATTAGGCCCTTATTTTTGGAATATAGATCATTAACAAATGCATGTCCCCATAGAAAAATAATTAGATTTTTAGGATGTGTTTTGCTATTTTAGATAGAATATTCAAGTTGTTTGTTCATTTGGTGCTTCAACTTTGGTGATTGTTTTGGAATGGACTCAAAGTGGGCTTTTCTTGCATGTTGGGCTTCTGGTTCCTCTTGGATGATGTCACGGGCATGATGAAGCTTTTGTGGAGTGGCTGGTGGAGCTTGGCTTGGAGGTTTTCTTTCCTTTTTGTTAGCTTTTTGTAGCTTATAAGATTAGGGTTTTTAGGAGAGAGCTTTAGAAGTAGTTTTCCTTCAAATAAGCATGGTTGGTTTCACTTGCCTTCCATTCTCATCCTATGATTCAAAGTCCTCATGTGAAAGTATCATCTCTCCTTTGGAGGGATGTGTGACATTCTACAATGAGTAGAACTTTTGAGGATGCCTTTCTCTGATGACTGGTTGAGTGTCAGGTGGGATTCCTTTGGTTTCCTTCCTGCTTCCCATCATCAAATACTCATCTTGTTAATTCTCTTCATTCTTGGTGGAGTGGTTTGGTAAATTTTGAAGATGGAGCATCTCTTTCCTTCTCTTGAAGATGTTGTGAACTTGAAGAGAAGTTGCAGACTTTGGATTGGATTGTTGTCAGAAGATTACTCTGATGTGGAGATTGCTGGCTTGTTTTCCCTGTTTGTCTGTTTTCTTCTTGTTCTACTGTATTGAGGTGATTTGATTGGAGTGTTGCATTAGATTTAGGCTTCATGTAGATGATCATAGGCCTAAGAGCATATTAAGGGTTGAGCTTCTCCCCTTGCTTGTATTGCATTAGAGGTTGAGTTTCTCCCTCTGCTTGTATTTTTACTGTGTGGCTTTGCTTACTGGTATTTGGTAAAGCTCAGCTCCCTTGCCTGCATGGTGTGTGGCCCTTGTGCCTTGTTTGTTTAGAAATTGAGCTTGGCTCCTCCTGCTTGTGTGATGCATAGCATGCATTTTATTTACAACATTTCGTTTACAGTAATTTCTTTTCAGTTAATTTGTTTACTGTTTGTTTCCCTTTGCCATGTTCCCCTAGGAACTCTGACTTCTCTGGTTCCAGAGAAGTTATGACAGACATTAGTGTCGCTACTGCGAAAATCGGCGCCGGCTGAACAGAAGAGTCGCCACCGTGCGTTATTTATCCCAACGGAGGGAAAGGAAACGCTCGAAGTAAACCTACCGCAAAGACGGGAAAGGAATGGCCATCGCAACCAAATCCTGGATTCGGGAGTCGGTTACGCAAGGGGAAGGTATTAGCACCCCTCACGTCCGTCGTACTCGACGGGATCCACGCTTGTTTTCTAATACGGATTGTTATTCTATCTATTCTACAGGTCAGGGGTTAAAAAGAAAATGAAATGACTCGGCAAAGTATCGCATTTATGCCTACGTATTCCCGTCTGGAACGAGAAATCAGAGTCAACGTAGTTCGCCTACCTACGGGAAAGGAAGGGAATGTTGCTCGCTAGGATATCGCATCCTATGCCTACGTACTTTCATACAGCATGAAAGATCAGAGCAAACGTAGTTCGGGCCACGTACGACACAAGTCTGTTTTGATTGTTTTTATTCCTTCTGAAAAAGGGTTTTTCTGATTACTAGTCCAAGCGGACAAAATTGACGTTTTGATGAGTTCACATTCTTTGACGGAAGAAGTGTCTTTTATTGTGTTCAAAATCTTATTGTGTTTTTCTGTTTGTTTTGAGAAAGAAGAGACAGAACTCTAACCTATGGTTGCAAAGGGAATCAAACTAACCTAGTGTTATCATGCATGGGTTAAGACCTAATGTCTATCATGTTCCTCTCTTGCACAGAGAGAAACAGAGATCCTAAGGGAATAGATGGAAACAGAAACAATAGCATATAATAAAGCAGTAAAATGCATGGATGCAGCAATACAAGCGAGGCAAGGGAGTCCTACTCAACCTCGAACCTAGAAAACAACAGGCAAAAGTGAACAGAATTCACTTTCAACCTACAGGGTAAACAGCAAACAATACAGTCAGGGAAAACCAATCAATACATCAAGAATTATAAACAGCAGAAAAATAAACAGCCACAGCAGCTCTTCATCAACACCTGTCTTCAGGTCATCTCCAAACAGCTACAAGCTTCAGCAAGCATCAATCTCCATCTCCACAGCCTTCAAGCAAGGTCTCTGATTATCAGTCTTCCATCTGCAATGGCTTTTCTTCAAGTCTCTAATCTCCAAGAGGAATACCAGTCAACAAGATGAATTAAATGTTAAACAGTCAAATGCCTACCAAGGGTGGCTCATTAACTGTTAACATTATACAGATAATTTTCCCTCAAAAGTTCTATCTTTCAAATACATTCACTGATCCTTCCAAGGGAAGGAGGTGGATATTTGAAATAGACTTTGAATCATGGAGAAAGAATGGAGGCAGACAAGGCCTTCCATGTTTGTGAATCAAGCTTGCTACTCTAGAGCTCTGCCTAGCTCCTAAACCCTACACTCCTCAACAGCCGCCAGCAAAGGATCTCTTCATCAACTCTGGAAGCTGGTCTTCAAGCTCTTGATCTCCAATGGCTTCATCATCACAAGTCTTCATCTCTCCCAATCCCCAAGCAATCCCAATACCCCATACAGACAAATAATAACCCCCAGAGAGGGCACACCACACCAGTCAAGCAAATATAGACAGTACTAATAGCAGTAGGGGAATCCTAATATTTTCTAAGGGATCTAATGACTACCCATAGTCCCTATAGTCCCATACCCCAAAAATTCAATCTCTAACTCCTAAGGGAAATGAACTAATTCACCTATGTTATCACCTAAACCCTAACTTTGTTCATGTTATTCACACCTAAACAAATCTCCTAAAATTAAGTCCTAAAAATATGAACTAAATTTTATATGCAAGATAAATGTCTAAACTAATCAACCTAAAAAGAATGGATTAATAATAGTAAAGCATCTATTCAAACTAAAATTAACAAATTCATGCATCAAACTAAATGTTATTTATACCTATTTAAAAGAAAAATATGCCAAAAATATGAAAATAAAATGAAATATTAATTTTTTTTTGTATGATATTTTTCTTGACAAAATTATGAATAATGTGCAAAAAGAACCAATGAAAACCATGCATTTTTCTATTTTTTATGAATTTTTAAAGAAATGAAATTTTGAAAGAAAATAAAATGGAGTTAATATGGGAAGGGGTGCCATGAGTAATAAAAAGCAGTTAAAACAAACAACTGGGCCCAGACTGGGGGGCGCGCATAGCAAGCGCGTCTGGGCCCAATACCATCAGAAAATATGACAAAAATTAAAAACGAGGAAACGGTGCAGATAGCAAGTATTTTAGTTCATTTCCAATTGGGCCATGCGCTTGGGGGTGTCATTAGCAACAATTATTGAGCCCAGTCTGAATATGTTTAATGAAACGGTGCGCATTGGTGTTTAAATCTCCCTCCGTTTTTTCTTTTAATCGTGGCCGTTGGTTTTAGTCCCCAGTCAAAGTCAAATATCACATCGTGTGGCTCCCAGATCTTCTTCAACCTCCAGCCAACCCTAAGGTCTGAAACCCTAACCATGCATGCATCTTACACTCCTCTGCTCTCCCTCGTCTCTCCATGGATTCATTCGATGTCAAGAGCAAAATTGCTCCCCTTCTTCCCCTCTTCACAGCCATACCAATAATTCCTTCTAAAGCTCACTCAACAATGGAACCCGATACGTATAACAGTCTGGATCCATCAATATCACCTGTGATCAAACCTCCCAATTCTCTCTAATTCTTGCCCTAAACTAATCCACATCTTATGCTGATCATTACAAGCTATTAACCTAAGATTATCTTGCATTATCATTGATGTTATAAGCTCCAACAGAATTAGTGCATCATGATCAACATCCATGAAACTTGTTCAAACTTGGTGAAATTCATCATCTAACTTAACTTAACCATTCTATGCTAACAAATAACTAACATGCTGGCTGAATCATGCAATTCGAATAGAAATCCAACCTGGTATAAAATGAAGAAAACAACTATGAAATTCTCTGATCTGATGCTTGTAATGATTGTAAATGAATCAGGGGACTTGATGATGAGTTCTGTATGCACTGGATCTTGTTCAATTCTCTTGGATCTTGCAATTCCAAATTTCTTGCTTCTTGGATGATTCACTTGTATGGCACGATCCCTCTCCAATTCTACCCAATCCTTGTGTGAATTCTGATCTATGAGTGATGGTGATGATGATCCAATCAAGAATTGTGAAAATTGGTGAAGATTTGAGGTAGTTTGAAAAGCTTTTGCAAGTTGGAAGAAAGGTATGAAACTTGGTGTTATGAGCAATATGATTCACCAACCATGGCATGGAATTCTTCAATCCCATATATACATGAGTTTAGAAAGCCCTAGAAGTTTGGAGAAGCTTCCCATGCACTCTTTCCTTGCATTTTGGATTATGTAACTTTCATTGTAAGTAACCATGCATAACTCCTAAATCTTGAACCAAACTCAAAATTCTACTTTTGCCAATGTTCTCAAAATGATTTTTCCAATCAAAATGACCTATAATTTCACCTCATTTGTCCAAACTATGAAAAATCTCATTTTTAGGTCATTTTTTATTCATTAAATCCACCAATTTTGAAACCTTGAGCCATGAGTCTTTCGAATCTTTCATGGTCACTTTTCTAGACTCAAAATGTCATTTGGAGCAAGTTTTATGTTGTGAAGTTTTCCATTTGAAGCTTCCTTGTATGAGTTTTGGGCATAGGCTTGAAATGACCTGTAATTCTCAGATGACCAAAATACCCTTTGCTTGCCAAGACCATAAGTAGAGTTACACAAATCATATGAAGGCATACCATACCATTATAGAAAGCTAAGACAATTAGGAACAACTCTTATGTTGACCAGAAATTCATTTGAAATCTCCTTGAGGGGTAAAAGTTGCTTGGAAGACAAGTAACTTTTACATACAAATTTTCAGATACCTCAGATGACCTGTAACTTGCAAGGACCATAACTTGAGTTCTATAAATCTCCTTGATGTCTTCCACCACTCAAATTAAAGGTCTTGAGATCTTCTACAAGTTTCATGTTTAACAAGGATCCATTTGAAGCTTGCATTTTGATTTATCTTGCTTGGTAATTTGACCTAAATTAGGGGATTTTACACAGAAACCCTAATTTAGAAACTCCTCTTCTCCTTGATTTCTATTGATTTCTTCTTGACATATCACCATATCCTTATTATTCATGTCAAATGATGAACCCTACATCTCTCCAATAGCCCTTAATGCCTTTTAATCAATCAGTTGACTTAGAGTTGACCTAGAGTTGACCCAGAGGAAACCCTAGTTGACTGTCTTCAACTGCAATTCTTGTGATCATATCAGTGACTTGCCTCCTTCTTCAAATGACTTTCTAAGTCTCCCATGATGCCCACATACCCTCCATGCTTAATCCACAGGTCACAACTTCTTGTGGATCCTCAGATACCCTCAGATAGGAGATATATGCACTGATTGATCCATTGACTTCCTAGCTTTCAAATTCTTTCTGATGACTTGAATGAGATTGAACTAGAATAATAACCTCTTGATAGGCTCATAGAGATGAGAATAATGATTGGTCCCTGCTGGATGATTTGCTATGCTATGCTATGCAGATGATTAGGCTATGTACATGACTCTATATGCAAATGCTAATGATATTGAAACATAAACCAAGTGAATTAGGTTGGGCAAATTTTAGGGTGCAACAGCTGCCCCTATTCAAGCGACTTGGACCCGATTGGGTGAAGAGCGAACGGCCTTCAAACATTCGAGGTACGAGACGGTTGAATACTAGGAACCCGGAAATTTGCCAACCGCAGAAATAAATTGCGCCACTGCTTGGGGAACGATATTCATTGATTGAATCTAGCCATTATGACAACCCACTGATCTTGTGCTAGGGATTATTTTCATCAGCCTGAAAAATGTTCTATCATCGCAGAGATAGAATTTTGTCCACGTTAGGACTCCTCCTGCCGTCAACTCGGAAAAACTTCAACAACTTTGCTGGGGATGGCTCGTCTGCCTTCTCGTCAGAAATAAATCGTCCACGTTAGGAATAAACTCTTCCACGTTAGGAATAACACCGTCCATGTTAGGACTAAGACTTCGTCTGGATCTGTCCATGTCAGGACTAAACTCTTCCACGTAAGGAACACATCTTTTTCATCTTGTGAATAACATCTTTCCACGTAAGGAAACCAACTTCTTTTATGAATCTGTCCACGTCAGGACTAAACTTTTCCACGTAAGGAACACATCGTTCTTCCACGTAAGGAATCAATCTTTCCACGTCAGGAATGCTATCTTTCCACGTAAGGAATCACATTTTGATTCGTCCACGTAAGGACTCAAACTTGTTATGTCCACGTAAGGACTCAATCTTTCCACGTAAGGAATCAACTCATCTTTCCACGTAAGGAATCAACCTTTCCACGTAAGGAATCACAAACTTTTTCCACGTAAGGAAACCAACTTCTTTTCTGAATCTGTCCACGTCAGGACTAAACTTTCCCCGTAAGGAATACCTCGTTCTTCCACGTAAGGAATGCCATCTTTCCACGTAAGGAAACGATCTTATCTTGATCTGTCCACGTAAGGACCCCCCTCTTTCCACGTAAGGAATGCATCTTCTTTCCACGTAAGGAAACCAATCTTCTTCCACGTAAGGAATAAAATTCTTGATCTGTCCATGTAAGGACTCCAAGCTTTCCACGTAAGGAATACCTCTTTTTTACTCAATCTGTCCACGTAAGGACTCCAATCTTTCCACGTAAGGAAACAATCTTTCCACGTAAGGAACTAACTCTCTTCTTGCTTTGTCCACGTAAGGACTCCAATTTTTCCACGTAAGGAAACCGTATCGTCTTGATTTGTCCCCGTCAGGACTCACCTCTTGACTCGCTGAGGATAAAAACTTGTCCACGTCAGGACTTGCGTATCTTCGACTTGCTGGGGAAATAAACTCGTCCACGTCAAGACACACACGCTTCGCCAACAATGCGAAGAAGGATACATTTGTCCATGTCAGGACTCTCGTATCTTGCCATCACAAAGAACTATAAATTTTGTCCACGTCAGGACGCACATTTCACCATTACGAATAAAGATATCTGCTGGAAATAAATGGTCCACGTCAGGACACCAACACGAAGAGTAACCAACTTTGTCCACGTCAGGACTTCACATTCAATCAGTACTAAGAAACCAAATCTGTCCACGTTAGGACTGGCACATATCGTCAACTTGAGGAAATCAATCTGTCCACGTTAGGGCACCCACTTTTCTAACACGAAGAAAACTTGTCAATAAAATTCGTCCACGTTAGGACTCCTTTCTCCACTTGTCCCAACCCACAAACTTCTTAGCACTGACGTTACAGCAACTTTGAGGCGGACTTTACTGGGGATATTTGGAAACCAAACTACCGGACGCCTGTTCTGATAACCGGCGGCAGCCTCTGAAATTCTGATTCCTGAAACCCGTTGGTGATAAATAACTCTGCTTGGGAATGAGGAGAAATTTTGCCTACTAACTCTGGCGGGGAGCAAGAGAACTTCAATTAATAACTCTGCTGGGAATAATGCCAAAGTTGACACTTCCTTGAATGTCTCACGTCGAGATCTCGAATGTTTATTGATTTATTTGAGCAAGAGCTCCTTCAACCCGCATGAGAAACAACACTTGAACACAAACGATTAGCCAACCTGGTTTATGCTTCAAAAATGCGTATGTTTGATAATGACGCGATGCTCCATTCGATATGGAAATGCTACACGTTTTTTCTTTATTTGGTGGATGCAAATATGATACTATATGCCAATGCCAATGCAGATTCGAACTGCTGGGATACAGGAACTGCTTCAGCAAAATAAATGCTGAAGATAATGCCAACTCCGCCAGGGATAGCCAGATGCTATAGAATTATTCCAACAGAATAAATGCTGGAAGAGTGAAGTCGACCCAGCTGAGAAATTGGGAACTTAAACCAAGCACCTCATTGAAGTAACACCCTGCTGGGGCCTATAACTCTGCTGGGGAATATCAGATGCGCACAGTATAATTGAACTTCTGCTGGAGAGTGAACTAATATCACACGGTGTTCTGGCAAAATAAATGTCGGGACACACATCCAACTCTGCCGGGGAGAGTCTTAATCTTCAGATTCCACTGAGAGGAATGAAAATACTTGCTGAAAAGAGAGCTCCATTGGGGATGGGATGATTCTCTTGGGGAAAATCAACTGCCTCCGCTGGGGGAAGTAACTGACCCTGCGGGGAAAGGTAAACTGTCTGAATACGGCTCACAAACATTAATCTTCTGCGGCTAAACCACTCTGCTTGAGATATACTGTCTGAATACAGTCTACAATCTTGGAATTGCCGAACTCTGCTAAGGATAAACGACCCTGTTGGAGAATGCCCTTTGGACTAAGCTACGACTAGCTGGGGAATTCGATCCTTCTTCAGGAAGAACATGCATGACCTACGTGGGGGTCGAGTCTTTCGTTACGAGCTTCTGGTCCATACTACACTTTTTTGATTGTCCTCTTTGTACGGCTACGAACCCTGCAACAACACGAACAAGACAAGACAAGCCTATGCAACCAAATCTATTCAGGTTAGTGACATCATTTTCAGTTAATTCAAAGTTTTAACAATTATTGGCAAGGGCCAGTGACGTTATGCACATGCTAGTTTCATTAATCCTAGGCGTTTATCATGCACAAAACAGTAAAGAACCAACATCAAGTACTGAATAACATATTTTATTGATTGGGCCCCTGAATGGGCGGAGTTTTGTACACGGGATGTAACTCCTGAAAAGAGGAAGCTACGCAAAGCAAATATACAAGTATGCACAAGAAGCATAAATATATTGACAAATTAAATTTGTACACATGTCGGCAACGGGATGCAGATGATCATCATGAACTGGTCCTCCTATGACTCGTCCGACTCTAATGCTTTCCCGGTATCCACACTTCCGAAGAGATTGTATCTGATAATCGACCTCTCGAGTATATTCTCCCGTACCAATGCTCAATGCAGTATCCAATTCGGACCGCAGTCATTTGCTTTTCAAATCCCTAACTTTTGTGTGAACCGCCCTTTACGGGTTTTCAGTTCACCGGGATACCCTTTTTTGCCGAAGCCGCCCAGTGTAGGTTTTCAACTTCGCAGGTGTACATTTTTTCAATTTATCCCTAATTTTTGCCCGAACCTTTCATTCTGTTTTTGGTTCGCCAGGATGCCCCATTTTTGCCTGGACTCTCTTTTTTTTGTCCAACGGGTCAAATTTAAGCAAAGTATTTTTTAACTGCGTCCGAATTCACAGGCGACGTAAAGTCTTCACCGTCCATGGTGGACAACAATAACGCTCCTCCTGAAAAGACTTTTCTGACAACATATGGCCCTTCGTAATTGGGGGTCCACTTGCCCCTGTGATCTGCCTGTGGCGGGAGAATCCTTTTCAGCACAAGGTCGCCCGTCTGAAAGCTCCACGGATGTATCTTCTTATCATATGCTTTCTTCATTCGGCTCTGGTACAAACGACCGTACGCTAGAGAAGCTAGCCTCTTCTCATCCATCAAACTCAGTTGATTCAACCTGTCCTTCACCCATTCTGCCTCATCTAGTTGGACATCTCGCAATACCCTCAGAGAAGGGATCTCAACTTCCAATGGTAGTACAGCTTCCATTCCGTATACCAACGAGAACGGGGTTGCTCCGGTTGATGTGCATACCGTCGTACGATAACCGTGCAAAGCAAAAGGTAGCATCTCATGCCAATCCTTATAGGTTACCACCATTTTTTGAATGATCTTCTTTATATTCTTGTTGGCCGCTTCAACAGCGCCATTCATCTTGGGTCGGTAAGGGGAGGAGTTGTGGTGTTCGATCTTGAAATTCTGGCAGAGCTCCTTCATCATTTTGTTGTTCAGGTTTGAACCGTTGTCAGTGATTATCCTCTCGGGGATCCCATATCGGCAAATGATATCTCTCTTGATGAATCTGGCCAGCACCTGCTTAGTTACATTTGCATAAGACGCCGCTTCCACCCACTTGGTGAAATAATCGATTGCTACTAGAATGAACCGGTGTCCGTTAGAAGCTGTCGGCTCGATCTTTCCAATCATATCGATTCCCCACATCGAGAATGGCCATGGCGATGACATCACATTCAGAGGACTCGGAGGCACATGGATCTTATCAGCATAGATTTGGCACTTGTGGCACTTCCTCGCAAACTTGAAACAATCAGTTTCCATAGTCAGCCAAAAATAACCTGCCCGCAGCAGCTTTCTTGTCATAGCATGCCCACCAGCATGCGTACCAAAGGTACCTTCATGTATTTCCTCCATGAGCAGCTTTGCCTCTTTTTCATCCACACAACGCAGCAGCACCAAATCGTGGTTTCTTCTGTATAAGACACCATCTGGGTTCAAATAGAAATTACCCGCTAATCTCCTGAGAGTCTTCTGATCTTGACTGGATGCCCCATCCGGATACTCTTTATTCTTCAGGAAATTAAGGATATCAAAATACCACGGTTTATCATCGGATGCATCGTCAATAGCAAACACAAAGGCAGGCCTGTCAAGCCGAGAGATAATGATTCTGGGAGCCTCGTTCCAGAAGTTGACTTTGTACATGGAAGACAAAGTGGCCAGGGCGTCAGCCATCTGATTCTCTGCTCGCGGTACATGATGCAATTCAACCCTGTCAAAGAAAGGCAACAATCTCCTCGCATAGTTCATGTACGGTATCAAATTAGGCTGACGTGTCTCCCATTCCCCTTTTATTTGATTCACCACCAGAGCTGAGTCTCCGTATACGTCCAGATTTTTGATTCGCAAGTCAATGGCTTCTTCAAGCCCCATGATACAAGCTTCGTATTAGGCCTCATTATTGGTAACTGCAAAGGTCAATCGGGCAGTAAACGGGATGTGCGTCCCGTGTGGAGTGGTAATGATTGCCCCTATTCCGCTACCGTAAGCATTCACAGCCCCGTCAAAAATCATCTTCCACTTGGAACCCAATTCTGGTCCTTCGTCTGGCAACGGCTCCTCACAATCTTTCATCTTTAGGTACATGATATCCTCGTCAGGAAAATCAAACCTCATCGATTGGTAATCTTCTATAGGCTGCTCCGCCAAGTACTCAGACAACACACTCCCTTTTATGGCCTTTTGCGAGACGTATTGGATGTCATATTCAGTCAAGACCATCTGCCAACGGGTAATTCTCCCTGATAACGCCTGCTTTTCGAATACATATTTGATAGGATCCATCTTCGAGATGAGCATGGTTGTATGATTCAGCATGTATTGCCTCAAACGCTTGGCGGCCCAGGCTAGCGCGCAACAAGTTTTCTCAAGCATTGAATATCGAGATTCACAGTCTGTAAATTTCTTACTCAAGTAATAGATCGCATGCTCTTTTCTTCCTGTCTCGTCGTGTTGACCGAGAACACAACCCATGCTTCCCTCAAGAACTGTCAAATACATAATCAAGGGTCTCCCTGCCACTGGAGGTATCAAAATAGGAGGCTCCTGCAAATACTGCTTTATTTTATCGAACGCCTTTTGACAATTTTCGTTCCACGTCACAGCTTGATCTTTCTTCAACAGCTTGAACAATGGTTCACACGTGGCCGTTAGGTGAGAGATGAACCGAGCGATATAGTTCAACCTCCCTAAAAACCCGCGCACCTCTATTTCTGTTTTAGGCGTCGGCATCTCTTGAATTGCCTTTATTTTAGCAGGATCAACCTCTATTCCTTTTTCACTTACGATAAACCCCAACAGCTTACCCGATCTCACCCCGAAGGTGCATTTGTTAGGGTTCAGTCTCAGCCTGAACTTCCTAAGCCTTTTAAATAACTTCAGCAGATTCACCAGATGCTCTTCCTCCGTCTGGGATTTGGCAATCATATCGTCGACATAAACTTCGATCTCTTTATGCATCATATCATGGAAAAGAGTCGTCATTGCACGCTGATACGTTGCCCCAACATTCTTCAGCCCGAAGGGCATCACTTTATAGCAAAATGTTCCCCAAGGCATTATGAAAGTAGTCTTTTCCATGTCCTCTGGCGCCATTTTAATCTGATTATAGCCTGAGAAGCCATCCATGAAGGAGAATACGGAGTACTGAGCGGTGTTATCAACTAACACATCGATATGCGGAAGTGGAAAATCATCTTTCGGGCTCGCCTTATTCAAATCCCTATAATCCACACACATTCGAACCTTGCCATCTTTCTTTGGTACCGGTACGATGTTAGCGACCCATGAGGGATATTTCGTCACAGCCAGGAAACCAGCATCCCACTGTTTTTGAACCTCTTCTTTGATTTTCACTGCCATATCTGGTCGAGTTCTGCGAAGTTTTTGCTTGACTGGCGGGCATTCTTCTTTCAATGGCAGGCGGTGCACAACCATATCCGTATCGAGCCCTGGCATGTCTTCATACGACCAAGCGAACACATCACTATACTCTTTGAGCATTTCAACCAGTCTTCGCTTGATGTCGCTCTGCAGCGCGGCCCCTATGCGAATATTCTTCTCAACCCCTTCCGACCCCAGGTTGATAATTTCGATGACCTCTTCGTGAGGCAGAATGACTCTTTCCTCTTGCTTCACCAACCAGGACAGTTCTTCGGGAACGTCACCATCTTCAACAACCTCTTCTTCGGCCTGAAATACCGGGTGCTCCAAGTCGGGACGAGTCATAGGCGGTTCAAGGATGTCATCTGAAAATGTTATCCTGCAAAAAGAATGGTTAAATGCTTCAAAATGCGTATAAAGCGAATAACCACGTTGCCATTTTATTGAAAAATACAAAACAAGAAAAACACGGATCGCAATATTTGCACATGAAAAACGCCTTTTGTTTAATGATAAACACGCAATGTTCATAACAGCACAGCCTTAAGCAAATCATGATGCCCCGGGCAAGACACCAGATTGTCCAACAATTAATAAAACAAAGCATTACTGTTTAAGAGTCACAGGAACAAGCTCCTGAATAGACCAGTTGCACAATCCCTGTCCTGGCGTGCGTGGCTGAATCCAGGCATCCATATCACAGTCGATGTCTCCTTCGTCAGACTCTGAAGCAGCGTTGATGGTTTCATGGCATACTCCACTGGCAGAGATGGTTATTGGCCCTTTGAAACGAGGTGCCCCCACAGCAGATGTTGATGATGACGGTTGGTATCCCAGCCTGAATCGGTCCATCTTCACAGGAATATCCAGCACTTTGCCCCAGCCCTTTGCCTCACCAGCCTCTACAAGGGCTTGAGCTTCTTTATACGATGATACAGCTATCTCCGATACTTTGCTCGGCCCAGGACCTTTGTCCTTGATAAGCATCCCTTCAAATTCCTGGCAGGGTGTTTCGTGAATTTCTCCATCGACCTCCACATATTTAAATGACGACAGATGACTGACCAGGATGTCTTCTTCTCCGCAGACAGTGACCACGCTGTCTCCTACCATATATTTCAACTTCTGATGCAGGGTAGACGTGACTGCCCCAGCCCCATGGATCCAGGGTCGTCCGAGCAGGCAGCTATATGCAGGCTGGATGTCCATGATATAAAATTCAGTCGCGAAAACCTCCGGCCCTACCTGTAGAGGCAATGTTATCGATCCGAAAACTGTTCTTCGCGTGCCATCGAATGCCCTGACTACCAAGTCACTGGGCGTGCACAGGATTCCTCTGACATCTAGCTTCATCATCGCTTTTTTGGGCAGCACATTTAAGGATGATCCGGTGTCTACCAGTACATGCGACATGACTGATCCTCTACACTCGACAGATACGTGCAGCGCCATATTATGGTCTCTCCCCTTCGGGGTCAAATCGAAGTCAGTAAAGCCTAAGCTGTGGCCTGCATTTACATGTGCTAACACTCCCTCCAGCTGATTTACGGAAACATCTTGGGGTACGAAGGAAGTGTCCAGGACTTTCAACAAAGCATTTCTGTGAGCTTCAGAACACAATAGCAACGATAGGATAGATATCTTTGAAGGTGTCTGTTGCAGCTGCTCCACAATCTTATAATCACTTTTTCGAATCAAGCGCATGAACTCCTCCACATCTTTCAATGCCGCTTCTTTGCCGCTTGCTTGCACTGGGACATTCTCAATCATTTTTCCCTTCCCCTTTGCCAGTCTTTCGGCCTCTACCTCAGGCGAGATGAAGATTCTTCCACTCCTTGTCATACCTCCTGAGCCAACAACGTTGTCTACGGTCTCGGCAGGCGGCTTGTTAACATCCATCTTTATTCCGTCACAATACACTTCCAACCCATATGACCATGAGACTGCTTTTGTGCTCTCGTACGGGATTGGTCCGGCCTTAGTTATGGTGATCGGTGGTCGCTGGACCGGTGCTGTTATAGTGATTGTCTTTCGAGGAATCGTTACAGTGGCCACATCACTCTGATTATCTGCTAATGCCCCTGCAGGCTCTTCAATTGCTGCTCGGTCAAACTGCAATGTGCCGCCATCTATTAAAGCCTGAATACCTTTCTTTAAATCATCACAACCCCCAGCTAGGGTCCAACATTCCAAGCAGTACTCGTCACATCCTGGATAGACACCACCCTGCAATAATCTGCTTTTTATCTCGCCCAGTAGCGTCTTTAAATCATCGACATTCATAATCAGATTCAAACCCTCCTCAGTCAGAATGGCATTTGCCCCATGGTTAGGCATGGGCTTCTGCACTATGTTCGGACCCGCCGTTCCGAAATTGATGGCCTTACTGTCTAATAAATCCTGCACAACATGCTTAAAAGCATGGCAACCCTCTACATCGTGGCCCGGAGCCCCAGAGTGGAACTCGCAGTGTCTGCTTGCATCATAGCCATACGGAGGAGTTCCCGTTATTGGTGCCAGAGTTCTCTTCTCTACCAGGTTCAAACCCAACAGTGTCTGTAACAAATCTACATAAGTTGAAGGAGGCTTCTCGAACACTCTCCTTGGTTTACCACCCTGGAATCTACGCTGAGCAGGTTATGCCCCCTGCTGTGGCTGCTGCTGCTGCTGTTTTTGTTGCATTGGTTGTTGCTGAAACAGTTGTTGTTGTTGAAATGGAATAGTAACACTCGCCACCTGCTGCGGCTGATTATACTGGTTCCGACCTCTGCCTCGGCCTCCAAACACTGCGCTTGCATTGCCCTGCCGGCGCCCACCAAAAGCCTTCCTGTTACTGCCAGATGCAGTTGATTCCTCAGCTTGGAACCGGCCCTGCTTAATGTTACTCTCAATCTTTTCTCCCATCAGAATTAAGTCTGAGAAACTGGCCAAAGATGTGTGAAACAACTTGTCATAAAACAAGCCTGTGAATGTTCCGATGAACATGTCATTCATTTCCTTGTCTTCTAAAGTAGGACGGACCCTAGCAGCCATGTCGCGCCATCTTTGCGCATACTCTTTAAAGCTCTCACCCTTCTTCTGAGACAGCCCTTGCAATTGGACCCGATTGGGCGCCAAGTCGCTGTTATATTTATAGTGAGCTACAAATGCTTCTGCCAATTGCTTCCATGTCTTTATATTCATTGGCTCCAACCCCATATACCACTCGAGGGAAGGGCCCGACAAACTATCTTGAAAGAAATGCATTAGCATTCTCTCATCAGTTGAGTACGCAGACATCTTTCTGTAATAAGCCCGCACGTGCACTTTCGGACAGGTGTCCCCTTTATACTTATCAAATGTAGGAGCTTTGAATTTGATTGGCACCCTTAAGCCAGGTACCAGACCCATTGTTGACATGTCTAAGCCTACAGCACTTTGGTTCAGGACCCCCCTCATCTGCTCTTCTAGCATTCTGATCTTCTGGGAGTCATCCATCGGCCCTTCGAAACCTCCGCCGAAGAAAGCGTCCTCCTGCTGATCTTCCTGCCAGTTACCATTCCCAGCTCCATACCCATCATATCCATTATTGCGGCCAGCTCTAATCTGATTCATCACCGGGCCCCGCCCTCTGTTGCCGTACCCATGAGCGACTCCAGCAGGTCCAAAAGTCATTAACCCAGCGCCGTTTCCATTTCCGAAACCTCCGTAACCCTGATTGGTCATACCATATCCGTCCTGCCCAAAGCCTTGAGCATTGAAACCATATTTCCCAGCATTATCGAAACCCTGATCATTGAATCCGGATCCAGCATTACCAAAGTCGTTGCCTCCCATATTATCACCCAAGTTGATATCACCAAGCCCGACGTTATGGACAGCAGTCTCGTTCCCAACTCCGACGTTACCGTTCCCAGCAGCGGTAACGTTGTTGACATTAGCAGCAGGTATATTGACTACAGGTGGAGCCACTGGTGTGGGAGTGTCATCCCCATGAACAGTGTCGACTCGCACAGACTGATGATCCTCATTACTGTGACCAGCATTTCTGACCAACAGAGGCTGCACCATGGCTTGCAAATTCTCCTGACCTTTTGCAATAGTCTCCATGGTCTGCATGAAGAGTGCTAGCTTCTCGCGCATATCTTACATCTCGTTCTGCATTTGATCCATGATTCTTCGACAGTTGGTGCGAGTGGAATATCTGTGCAGGCGCTGATCCGCAATCCTGAAAATACCTGATGTAAAGAGCAGGAAATAAGATACTATCCAATAATTACCTGTAATGCAATATGAATATGAATGCAATGCAATGTGTGTGTCTGTGCATTAGGGAAACTCATTCCCCGATTCTAGTGCGAAGGTGCCAGTGCAGTGACAGTGCTAACAATACGAAGATCGGAGCTGAATCATAGAAAGCCTCATATATTGCAGAGAAATCTAATAAGCCAAGAATACGATATCAGAGTGTACAATAAGAAAGCATAACCTCAACCAACAATCCTGGTGATGGTCAGCGCTATGCAAATAAAGCATACAAGTTAATATATGAAGTGATCAAGTACTCCCATAAGCCCGGTACTCTTCTATCAACTTCTTGGTCTCTGGGTGACCTGGTTGGGTAAGCAGCCCTTCAACAAGTTGGTTTCTTCTCTTGAGAACACGTCGCACGTCACCAGCAGTTTCTTCCCATGCCCCTTCTCCGAAGCGATCCTCTAGCTTCCGCTTCTGAGACACGGCTTCGTTTCTGCCCTCGATGGCCTTATTCAACGCATTCTGGAGACTATACCGGGTCATCACTTCTTCTTCATACTTCTTAATGCTAGCTTTCAACTGCTCTTCGAGGTCAGAGATTTGCTGCTTCAACTTATCTTCCCTCTTCTTGTTGTTGGTGAGCGTAGCATTCCAAGTCTTATTACAAGAAGAGATCTCTTGGTGTGCTGCGTCGAGCGCTTTCTTTTTGGATTCCAGCATGTCATGGGAGCTTCTGAACTCTTGCCCCAGACGTTCGCGCTTCTTCTTCTCTTCAGTCAACTCAGCCCCTAGTCTGTTTACTAGTTCAATCTGCTGTT
Source organism: Lathyrus sativus (assembly GCA_963859935.3). NCBI lineage: Eukaryota > Viridiplantae > Streptophyta > Magnoliopsida > Fabales > Fabaceae > Lathyrus > Lathyrus sativus. Next base: position 399,848,793 of record OZ012741.1, on the reverse strand, counting down.
GGAAAGCATGCACGGCCTTGTTTTTCTAACTGCGTATCTGGGCTAGCTCTTGCTCTAGCCCTTCATTGATCTTCATCAAGGCTTCTTTTTCTTTCACCACTTGCTCGTAGGCTTCCCTAGAAACAGTAGTTGGCTCTTCTACCGGAATATGAACAGAGACCGGTGCAGCCGGAAATGGCATCAGCAACTGACTTGCTCTCTCCTGAATCCAAACCCTGTAAGGTGCATAAGCCTGACAGTCATTCTTCCCCAACAACGACTTCCCTCTTCTGTTAATACTCGTCCAGGCATGCTGAAGCTTGGCTAGCAATTCTCCCTTCAAATCACCGGTGAAGTACAGAGATTCCTGTACTTCTTCCTCCTTTGGCGGGTTCTTCAGCGCATATCCAAACTGGCGAACGAACAGAGAAGGGTTGTAATTGATACACCCTTTTCTTCCTATCAACGGAACATTAGGGTACCCAGAACAACTGACGATGAGCTCAGACCCCAGCAAGTCTCGATCAAACCACTTTATGTCTTCAGAGGATAGCCTCATCAGGCGCTCTGACCAGCTAGCGGTAGTTACACTATCCACAAAAGATCCCTTCGGGGAAAGATGACTCTTAAACCACATGCTCAACAGAGGCGCACAGCAGTAAACAACCTTTCCCCTTCGATTTTCATTCTTGTAGTGCAATGAGTGGTAGAAGTCTCCGATCAATGTGGGCACTGGGTTGCCAGCAGCAAACAGATGGAAAGCATCCAAGTCCACGAAATTGGGCAAGTTAGGAAACAACACAATTCCATAAATGCATAGAGCCAAATTAGCATTGAAAACCACCCAACATCCGCTCTTGGCATACTCCTGAGCATTGCCAACCAGAAAATCAAGAGAGAAACCTGAAACCCCAAGCCAAGAAGTCACTAACAGTTCTGCAGCGTTCATGTGCAAGGCTTTAGCTAAGTCCTCCAACTTGGGCTCAGCAGCAGAGTGGATAAAGGGAACCTTGTTCTGCACTGGTAGCTCAGTAAACTCCACATACTCTTCAATGGTAGGCCCCAGAATAAAGTCAGCAAACGTGAAACATCTCAATGCGGGGTCATAGAACTGCATCAAGGTGTACAGCCCATTCATCTCATCAGCAGTGGGCTTGCAGACTAATCTCAGTAATCTCCCATGACTCATTCTAAAGCTTCTCCTGACCTCCTCATCAGCAAGAGATATCAGACCAAGCAAAGGAGCAACGTCAGGTGTAGGCAGCTTATACGCAATTGTCTTCCTCAAACCAGCCATAATCAATACTCAAAAGTCTGGGCACTAGAACCGGGGGATATGCAAATGCACCTGCAGCACAGACACACGTTAATGGGATGCAATGATAATGGGTATGCAAACAATGCAATGCAAGTAACATGCAACGGGGACCAAATGCCATAGCTGAATAGCCTGAAGCATATCAAGAAGTCTCAGATAGACTCTCTAGAAGACTTCAACCCTGGTCTCAGATAGACCTAAAACAAAGCTCCAACACTGGTCTCTGACAGACCCACAACATAACTCCGACTGGTCTCTGGCAGACCTCATATCATATCTCCAACTGGTCTCTGACAGACCTCAGAACTCTCCAACTGCTCTCTGACAGACCTCAGAACTCTCCATAAATACCCAGGATCTCTGATCAAGAAACAAACCGGTAGTCCGAAGGTCTAGTTACCTGCATAACCCAAACCCATCTCACAGGTGGATGTCCTAGTAACTGACAAAGGTACGACATCCTATGCGGTCGTCGGCGTCACAGACTTTCAGGGTTGATGATATGATTCCCAGAAGGAGTGGCATCATCAAATCCTGAAGAGGCCTCACTTAGCCAACTTCCAAATGATCGGTTCCCGGAGTCGACAATTCAGCTGACCAACAACCCCTTCGACCCAAAGGGTAGAAAAAGAAGCCAACCAGAAGAACCTCGTCCGAGTGTAGATTTCATGAGACACCAATGCAAGCAAAGCTGGCACGCGCCCACTACTTTCTACTCTAATTCTAGGTGCACTCAAGCCCAGGTCCGGCTTATCTCTCAATCACAGAACACCCATCACACCCCAATACAACAATAATAATCAATATATATAATGCTGAAAGTAAAGGTCAGAAATATAAATCCATACAAAATCCTCGACGGGAAAACAAGCGCTAGGATTGACTCTCTTAAGGGACGTTGGGTCCCAAATGCATAAGAACTATCGCAGTCCTTAGCAGCCAGGGGACGTTGGATCCCCAGCAGAGTCGCCAGTTGTCGCTACTGCGAAAATCGGCGCCGGCTGAACAGAAGAGTCGCCACCGTGCATTATTTATCCCAACGGAGGGAAAGGAAACGCTCGAAGTAAACCTACCGCAAAGACGGGAAAGGAATGTTCATCGCAACCAAATCCTGGATTCGGGAGTCGGTTACGCAAGGGGAAGGTATTAGCACCCCTCACGTCCGTCGTACTCGACGGGATCCACGCTTGTTTTCTAATACGGATTGTTATTCTATCTATTCTACAGGTCAGGGGTTAAAAAGAAAATGAAATGAATCGGCAAAGTATCGCACTTTATGCCTACGTATTCCCGTCTGGAACGAGAAATCAGAGTCAACGTAGTTCGCCTACCTACGGGAAAGGAGGGGAATGTTGCTCGCTAGGATATCGCATCCTATGCCTACGTACTTTCATACAGCATGAAAGATCAGAGCAAACGTAGTTCGGGCCACGTACGACACAAGTCTGTTTTGATTGTTTTTATTCCTTCTGAAAAAGGGTTTTTCTGATTACTAGTCCAAGCGGACAAAATTGACGTTTTGATGAGTTCACATTCTTTGACGGAAGAAGTGTCTTTTATTGTGTTCGAAATCTTATTGTGTTTTTCTGTTTGTTTTGAGAAAGAAGAGACAGAACTCTAACCTATGGTTGCAAAGGGAATCAAACTAACCTAGTGTTATCATGCATGGGTTAAGACCTAATGTCTATCATGTTCCTCTCTTGCACAGAGAGAAACAGAGATCCTAAGGGAATAGATGGAAACAGAAACAATAGCATATAATAAAGCAGTAAAATGCATGGATGCAGCAATACAAGCGAGGCAAGGGAGTCCCACTCAACCTCGAACCTAGAAAACAACAGGCAAAAGTGAACAAAATTCACTTTCAACCTACAGGGTAAACAACAAACAATACAGTCAGGGAAAACCAATCAATACATCAAGAATTATAAACAGCGGAAAAATAAACAGCCACAGCAGCTCTGCATCAACACCTGTCTTCAGGTCATCTCCAAACAGCTACAAGCTTCAGCAAGCATCAATCTCCATCTCCACAGCCTTCAAGCAAGGTCTCTGATTATCAGTCTTCCATCTGCAATGGCTTTTCTTCAAGTCTCTAATCTCCAAGAGGAATACCAGTCAACAAGATGAATTAAATGTTAAACAGTCAAATGCCTACCAAGGGTGGCTCATTAACTGTTAACATTATACAGATAATTTTCCCTCAAAAGTTCTATCTTTCAAATACATTCACTGATCCTTCCAAGGGAAGGAGGTGGATATTTGAAAGAGACTTTGAATCATGGAGAAAGAATGGAGGCAGACAAGGCCTTCCATGTTTGTGAATCAAGCTTGCTACTCTAGAGCTCTGCCTAGCTCCTAAACCCTACACTCCTCAACAGCCGCCAGCAAAGGATCTCTTCATCAACTCTGGAAGCTGGTCTTCAAGCTCTTGATCTCCAATGGCTTCATCATCACAAGTCTTCAGCTCTCCCAATCCCCAAGCAATCCCAATACCCCATACAGACAAATAATAACCCCCAGAGAGGGCACACCACACCAGTCAAGCAAATATAGACAGTACTAATAGCAGTAGGGGAATCCTAATATTTTCTAAGGGATCTAATGACTACCCATAGTCCCTATAGTCCCATACCCCAAAAATTCAATCTCTAACTCCTAAGGGAAATGAACTAATTCACCTATGTTATCACCTAAACCCTAACTTTGTTCATGTTATTCACACCTAAACAAATCTCCTAAAATTAAGTCCTAAAAATATGAACTAAATTTTATATGCAAGATAAATGTCTAAACTAATCAACCTAAAAAGAATGGATTAAAAATAGTAAAGCATCTATTCAGACTAAAATTAACAAATTCATGCATCAAACTAAATGTTATTTATACCTATTTAAAAGAAAAATATGCCAAAAATATGAAAATAAAATGAAATATTAATTTTTTTTTGTATGATATTTTTCTTGACAAAATTATGAATAATGTGCAAAAAGAACCAATGAAAACCATGCATTTTTCTATTTTTTATGAATTTTTAAAGAAATGAAATTTTGAAAGAAAATAAAATGGAGTTAATATGGGAAGGGGTGCCATGAGTAATAAAACGCAGTTAAAACAAACAACTGGGCCCAGACTGGGGGGCGCGCATAGCAAGCGCGTCTGGGCCCAATACCATCAGAAAATATGACAAAAATTAAAAACGAGGAAACGGTGCAGATAGCAAGTATTTTAGTTCATTTCCAATTGGGCCATGCGCTTGGGGGTGTCATTAGCAACAATTATTGAGCCCAGTCTGAATATGTTTAATGAAACGGTGCGCATTGGTGTTTAAATCTTCCTCCGTTTTTTCTTTTAATCGTGGCCGTTGGTTTTAGTCCCCAGTCAAAGTCAAATATCACATCGTGTGGCTCCCAGATCTTCTTCAACCTCCAGCCAACCCTAAGGTCTGAAACCCTAACCATGCATGCATCTTACACTCCTCTGCTCTCCCTCGTCTCTCCATGGATTCATTCGATGTCAAGAGAAAAATTGCTCCCCTTCTTCCCCTCTTCACAGCCATACCAATAATTCCTTCTAAAGCTCACTCAACAATGGAACCCGATACGTATAACAGTCTGGATCCATCAATATCACCTGTGATCAAACCTCCCAATTCTCTCTAATTCTTGCCCTAAACTAATCCACATCTTATGCTGATCATTACAAGCTATTAACCTAAGATTATCTTGCATTATCATTGATGTTATAAGCTTCAACAGAATTAGTGCATCATGATCAACATCCATGAAACTTGTTCAAACTTGGTGAAATTCATCATCTAACTTAACTTAACCATTCTATGCTAACAAATCACTAACATGCTGGCTGAATCATGCAATTCGAATAGAAATCCAACCTGGTATAAAATGAAGAAAACAGCTATGAAATTCTCTGATCTGATGCTTGTAATGATTGGAAATGAATCAGGGGACTTGATGATGAGTTCTGTATGCACTGAATCTTGTTCAATTCTCTTGGATCTTGCAATTCCAAATTTCTTGCTTATTGGATGATTCACTTGTATGGCACGATCCCTCTCCAATTCTACCCAATCCTTGTGTGAATTCTAATCTATGAGTGATGGTGATGATGATCCAATCAAGAATTGTGAAAATTGGTGAAGATTTGAGGTAGTTTGAAAAGCTTTTGCAAGTTGGAAGAAAGGTATGAAACTTGGTTTTATGAGCAATATGATTCACCAACCATGGCATGGAATTCTTCAATCCCATATATACATGAGTTTAGAAAGCCCTAGAAGTTTGGAGAAGCTTCCCATGCACTCTTTCCTTGCATTTTGGATTATGTAACTTTCATTGTAAGTAACCATGCATAACTACTAAATCTTGAACCAAACTCAAAATTCTACTTTTGCCAATGTTCTCAAAATGATTTTTCCAATCAAAATGACCTATAATTTCACCTCATTTGGCCAAACTATGAAAAATCTCATTTTTAGGTCATTTTTTATTCATTAAATCCACCAATTTTGAAACCTTGAGCCATGAGTCTTTCCAATCTTTCATGGTCACTTTTCTAGACTCAAAATGTCATTTGGAGAAAGTTTGATGTTGTGAAGTTTTCCATTTGAAGCTTCCTTGTATGAGTTTTGGGCATAGGCTTGAAATGACCTGTAATTCTCAGATGACCAAAATACCCTTTGCTTGCCAAGACCATAAGTAGAGTTACACAAATCATATGAAGGCATAACATACCATTATAGAAAGCTAAGACAATGAGGAACAACTCTTATGTTGACCAGAAATTCATTTGAAATCTTCTTGAGGGGTAAAAGTTGCTTGGAAGACAAGTAACTTTTACATACAAATTTTCAGATACCTCAGATGACCTGTAACTTGCAAGGACCATAACTTGAGTTCTATAAATCTCCTTGATGTATTCCACCACTCAAATTAAAGGTATTTAGATCCTCTACAAGTTTCATGTTGACCAAGGATCCATTTGAAGCTTTCATTTTGACTTATCTTGCTTGGTAATTTGACCTAAATTAGGGGATTTTACACAGAAACCCTAATTTAGAAACTCCTCTTCTCCTTGATTTCTCTTGATTTCTTATTGACATATCACCATATCCTTATTATTCACTTCAAATGATGAACCCCACATCTCTCTAATAGCCCTTAATGCCTTTTAATCAATCAGTTGACTTAGAGTTGACCTAGAGTTGACCCAGAGGAAACCCTAGTTGACTGTCTTCAACTGCAATTCTTGTGATCATATCAATGACTTGCCTCCTTCTTCAAATGACTTTCTAAGTCTCCCATGATGTCCACATACCCTCCATGCTTAATCCATAGGTCACAACTTCCTTGTGGATCCTCAGATAGGAGATATATGCACTGATTGATCCATTGACTTCCTAGCTTTCAAATTCTTTCTGATGACTTGAATGAGATTGAACTAGAATAATAACCTCTTGATAGGCTCATAGAGATGAGAATAATGATTAGTCCCTGCTGGATGATTTGCTATGCTATGCTATGCAGATGATTAGGCTATGTACATGACTCTATATGCAAATGCTAATGATATTGAAACATAAACCAAGTGAATTAGGTTGGGCAAATTTTAGGGTGCAACAATTAGGGTTCTAACCATGCATGATAACATTAGTTAGTTTCCCTCCTAACCTCAACCGTAGGATCAATTTTGCATGACAACTTTAGGATTTGATCAGTTCCCCTTTAGTGCATCTTTTCTCTTCTCATCTGCAAACAAAATCAAAATACAGTAATAAAGGTTAACTGACGTCGTACGTTACGAGCTTTAAGCTATCTGAGAAAAGATTGTTGGAGAGTTTCTTTTCAACAGTCTGGATGTTTAGTATGGTACCCTTTGGGTGACAGGCGACGCATTCACTCTCAGGTCATAGTCTCTAGTGCGATATCAGTTGCAAACATCCATAAAAAACACTTCTCTAAAAAACAGAAAACAAAGATCAAACTCTTTTTGTCCTCTTGGACCTTTAATTCCTTGGGAAACCCCTTTTCAGAAAGAAAGTTTTGTTAACTCTCGGTTCTACCACAAACGGTAAACGCCTAAGTCTCCAATGGTCGAGCTGCATACACCGAACTGCTGGAACCGTCTGTTAACCCTACTCGAATAAAAAAGACAAACATGTGTCTCTCGTGTCCCGAACTAGGTTTACTCTGATCTTTCGCGCTGTGTGAAAGTACGTAGGCACAAGATGCGATATCTTGGCGAGCAACCTTCCCCCGTAGTTAGGTGAACTACGTTGACTCTGATTTCTCATTCCAGACGGGAATACGTAGGCATAAAGTGTGACACTTTGCCGAGTCATTTGCTCTTCTTTTCAGACCAGACCTTAGTGTAGATAGATTTAACAAACCCATCAGATAAACACAACAAGAGTGGATCCCATCGAGTACAATGGACGTTAGGGGTGCTAATACCTTCCCCTTGCGTAACCGACTCCCGAATCCAGACAATGGTTGTGATGACCTTGTCTTATACCTTTTGCGTCAGGTTTTTCCCGATCGTTTCCTTTCTCGCTCTGAGGGATAAATAACGAACGGTGGCGACTCTTATATCTTGCCGGCCTCGTTTTTTGCAGTAGCGACACACACGACGCAAAATTAGAATACAATTGTTGGGATTTTGGTATAGAATTGTCGAATTGCAAGGCAGAATGTTGGTCCATGTCAAGAAATTCGTTTGAGCCTTCTATATACCTTTGGCTATTTGGTTAAGACAGTATTACATATGCATTGAAGATGTTGCTGTAATTAACTGTTAAAATTTGAAAAGCTACAAAAATTTCAATGTACCTATAATATGATGAGGATCCAGGTTACATGACAGATGTATCACAAACCGTATCATAATGGACTTCGGCAACATGTCTTGTTAGAATCATTGCTAGATGTGGAACTCCCAAAGATTTTCTTGGATGACCTCAACGGGTTTTAACAGTTGTATCATTGATGAAAGAGTATCCAATATGAAACACAGACCATGAATATTTGTTAAACATATATCAATAGAATGTAGACCGCTGGGATATCGTCAATGGCAGCAAAAATAGGTTTCTTGTAATATCTCAGTTTTCATATCAGAAAGGTAAGTAACATAACATAATTTGCTGATGGACATTGTGTTCTGACTATGTATGAATCATGTGTTTGAAACAGACCACATTGTAACTACATACAACTGCTAAAATAAAGTTATAAGTCGCATACCTCAATGTGATATGCAAGGCTGGTTCAATGAGATGTGAAGGTGTAGTTGGTTCTTGGAAATGATGATTTTGCAAAGCCAAATTGGGTTGAGATTGATGTTGTTGCGTGTTGAATTTGTGTGGTCTTCCACGAGGTTGTTTGGTTGATTGTGATGAGCTATGACTAACCAAAACAAAAGTAACAACATGAGTGTTATAAGTCATCTTCCCTGGCATGGTCAATTAATAGCAGCATAATAACCAAAAAGGAGTTTCTAACCTCGTGCCGATTTGTTTCGGTTTGTCTAAAACATTTAGGTCATCCAACATAATTCTATGACCAATTGAGCATGCATGTGGAGTAGTTCTGATCATAATTAAAATATATCTACAAACTTTAGGCAGTGTCAAGCATAAAACAATTTTAACAATGCTGATAGTGCATCCAATATTAAATGCAGACCATGAATATTTGTTAAAACCGGATTCTTCAAACATCTTAGTTTACAACTCACAAAGACAACTAACATAACATAACAGTATGGTCGACTCCGTGTTATGACCATGTGTATGTAATGTGTTCAAAATAGAGTATATGGTAATTATATTCAGCTAGAAGATTAAAGTTGTAAGTTGGAAACCTCTGTGTGATTTGCAGGAATGGTTCAATGATATGTGAAGTTGTAGTTGGTTCATGAAAATGAAGATTATGCAACGCCAATTTGGGTTGAGATTGACGGCACTATGTGTTGCTTTTGTGTGCTCTTCCATGAGGTTGGTCGGTCGGTTGTGATGAGCTACGACAAAACAAAAAATAAGTTATAACATGAGTGATGTTACTCATATTCCTTGGCCAGGTAAATATAAGGGTGGACCATAAACAAAAGGCCGTTTCTAACCTCGTGCCGATTTGTTTAGATTTGTCTGAGATATCGAGGCTATCCAACATTATTCCATGACCAATTGAGCATGCAAGTGGAGTAGTTCTAAACAACATGTGAATACATTACAAAAAGTAAGCATCATTAGAAACCCAAAGTTAAGTGTAAAACACGGTTAGATTATTGCATCTGATATAATTTATCACCACAAATATGTTTAAAGTAGTGTTGCAATGACGAACGCATACGTTACGTATTTGATACAAATATGTTTATTACATAATATCAGGAATATTATGTACCAAAAAGGGCAATATGTCATTAAAATTTGGCTACTGTGTTTAAGCAATACATATAAGTAACAATGAATATAGTATGAATCCATTTGCAAGTATACACCAGAATGTTAATAGGCATAGAATGCATAAGTAACAATGGTGAATTTGAAGACTTATCAGTGTGTGGTAAAATTTGTTGGATAGATTAGATATATTGTATTGCTAGATTATAAAGAAACCATGAATTGATGGTGTTGTAGTAGTAAGATTGATAGAAAACTAAAAGAATAAAAGTCCATAATGAAATACTTACTGTCTTAGAATAGAAGTCCCGGACACATTTAACACGGAGCCGCATGTGACAGGTTTAGTTGTGCACGATGGGACAACATCACAATGTGAAATATTCTCGTTTGCATAGCACGTAACAACATTTGTGAATTTGGCCAACAAATTAGTTCCTCTACTATTAATTTTAGAGAATGTGTTGGTATGATGAAAGGTATGTCTACTTTGGGAAGGTTCTAATCCTAGAATTCTTGCTTCCAATAACATACCGTCTGCGACAACTCTCGTAACAGAATCTTGGTTTAGTTGTGAAGGGGTAATGTTTGATATTGGCATTCTAGATGTATTGACATTTGGGGTATGTAGTTGATGATTAAATGTTTTGTCAAGATGTCGTGTGTCATGTAAGAGTTTCAAACGTTTTTGTTGAACGACATATTTTCTTCGTGCTCTTGCTCTTTTTGCTGGCTCATTTTTGGGTGGATAATCCATCAGATTAAAAATAGCAATATATGTCCAAAGACTGCATAATAGAAAACATAGAATACCGTCAAATTACACGAGAATTCCATCAATAAGAGAGTTGTTAAAGCTAAGCTGGATATGCTGTCATTGCCATAAGTTTTTGTAGGGAACAACAATAGATATTAATTGTTATTTGTGGCATATGATTCATATTAGAGTTATCCCATAGTTAAGGCAACATATATATGTATAAATGAGCCACCTAACAAACAAGGGACATTAATATAGATAGAGTAATTGCCATAATTGCCCTGGAAAATTTGTTGGTGAGAATAAATATAGGTTGATACAAACCGTGTGTATAAATACCAACCGAAACTCCCACAGACATCATGACACTAAGGGATTGTGGGAGTAACAATTTTATCAATTTGAAAAGTAGTAACAACAATGAGATTGGGTTGTTATGTGCAAGGTTTCACAAAGTGTCTCAAGAATTCAGAATGTAGTGTAAGGTAATCCAAATTAAGCATTAGTTGTGTCATTTCTAACCATGTATATGCATTGAAATCAATTTGTGGTTAGTTGTATCATGTGAAACTTTATGCTAAAATGTGTCATGATTTTGTCATCAATTAAGAAACTAACTCAAAATAAGAAAGAATATAAACATGGAAAAAACAATTTAAGAGTTGATAGTCACCTTATTGAAAGAGTAGTGCAGTTGTTGATAGGAAAAGTCGGTCAACCTCCATGTCTGTCAGCAAGAGCATCAAATAAAAAAACTGAAAATACATGTAAGAGTTTCATGCACACTGTTAATATGCTTCATAGTGGGAATCATGTGTGTGATGTACATTTGGTAAGAGGGATTAAATGTGACATAGTTATTTGGTTTAATAATAAAGAACTCATTGTATTTGATCACCTAATTAGAAGTACATTAGGAAATAAAATGTTTTGAAGCATAAACATGTTATAGTTAATTGTCTATTCATTTAGTTGTTTTAGTTGTAGTGTAATGAATATGTAAGTGAATTATTTGATTGGTAACTATAATTTAGATGTATAGCACCTTGTGAATGTAAGGCATAGAGAAAATGTTAAAAAAAATCTTGAATATGATGCTGAGAAACTGTTATATAATAAAGTGGGTATTATGTTTATTATGCAGTAGCAGCAACATTGTATGTTGGTTTGTTATTGTGTGTCCACTTCAACCTTACATTAATATCATTAACAAAATAGAGTTCTACCATAATGTAGCCATGCTGGAGGCTAATGATGTCAGAAAAGAAAACATGGCAACATTGGTATTAATGGATGCTGATGTGCATTTAGGTGTCATAACAAGTTTCGTGCAACATGACTTTGTAGAAAGTTAAAGTTGCAGAAGTCTATGCAGTAGAAATTAAAATCTGAGTTGACCAGTTGATGAAGGTATTCCCAAAAATAAGGAAGTTTGCTAGCTGTCTTTATTTATCATAAAGTTAACAGGCTGTAAAACAATGTTAATACTATGCACAAGGACCAAGCAAAAAGTACAGCAGGATTTGTCAAAAAGTTTGATTTGATTGAGTGTCATCAAGAAAAAACTAAAGGACACGAGTACATCCAAATAGTATGTAATGTAACTTGGTTTGTGTTGCACCCCAAAATTTGCCCAACATTTCTTTACCTAGCTTATGTTTCATTTCATTCACATTAGCATTATCATTTGCATTTCATTGACATATGTGCAGGAGATCAAGGGGTATGATTACCAATCAAGGGCTATACAAGACTATGAAGCTAGGTAAGAAGGTTATTTAGATATTCAAGGGTTGATATCCTTGTCAGAGAAGTTAAAAGATCCTCAGAGAGAGTGATTGAAACCAAGTATGTGAGTCTCCTAACTTGAGAGTTGTGGGAAGCCATCAGATGATTCTGAGGTCATGAAGATGGACTTGAGGTCTTGAGAGAGCTCATGAGAAGTGTTGAAGATCACTTTGAGGCCTAGACAGGTCATTGTGGAAGATTAAGAAGGCTCAGCCATTAGTGGTGCAGCTAGGGTTTGACTGGGTCAACCCTAAGTCAACTGATGATTTAAAGAAGGTTGAGACCTAATTCAAGAGTCATGTGATCATGGATTGATGCATTGAGATGTTATAAGGATGATTCCAAGGTTAACTCATCATTATTGAAGAGTTTGAGAAGTTTCAGGCTAGGGTTTCTAAGGCTTGACAGTGTAAAATCCCCTAGTTTGACCCCTATCTTCAAGGAAATTTAGCTCAAGATGTGTTTGTCAAATCATCTTGCCCCTAACATGATTGTTGTAGAGCATGGTCTTAGCTTTAATTTGAGTTCTAGAAGTCCTTGATAGGATTTGTAGAACTCAAGTTATGACTTTGACAAGTTACAAGTCATCTGAGGAATGTGAATTTGGAGCTTGAGAGTTACCCAACTTGCATGATACTTCTGCCCTAAAAGGATGATTCCTATGAACTTTTGATCAACATGAATGTTGTTCCTTATCCTCTTAGATTTCTATAGAGTACTAGAAGTCTTTGATAGGATTTGAAGAACTCAACTTATGGCTTTGACAAGTCAAGGGTATTTTGGACATTTGGTGATTATAGGTCATTTGTGATCATAGGCCATTCTCACCAACTTAGAGGTCTCAAATGCATTTTTGTTCAACATGAAAGTTGTTCAAAATGATGTTTTTAGCTTGTCTAAACATCAAGTGTTCATTGATATGGATTATATCAAGCATTGGTTGAAGAAACTTCACATAAAAGCCATTTTAATGAATTAAAATGAGAAAATTCAAAATAAATGAGATTAACATGTTTCCAAGTCAAATTTGTGGTCATTTTGGATGGAATTAATGTTTTAGAAAGATTGGCATTACCACATTTTTGATTTGAGGGTCATAACATATCCATTTGGATGGTTACTTCATAAGTAAGAAACATATCATATACATTCCATATGTTGAAACCAAAGGAAGAAAACCATTTCATTACACTCCTTAATGATTAAGTGAATGGTTTGGAAGTTTAGTAGAGCATGACCAAGGCTTAAAGGCACATATCCATGTTAAATTTTGGAAGGAAAAGTGAAGATCCAAAATCCATGATTGGGCCTAGTTTGGGCCTCATATCCATCTGAACACATTATAAATAGAATTTGGATCATGTTAGGAAGGTTCTAGTGCAGAATTCTGTTAAGAAGCCATTGGAGTGAGGTGAAGGAAAAGCTTGAAAATTGAAAATTCGTTTTGGAGAATCAGGAAGTTTCAACCAGAATTAAGCATCAAGAATCATCCACCATTACTCCTTGAAGGATTCCGCAAAGTTTGGAAGAGAATTGAGGCGTGTGATCATTGCAATTCAAGCTTCAAGGTTGGTTCTAATTTCTTGAAATATCTCTCTGATTATGTACTTTTAATCCATTAGAAGCATGTGGTTAAGTTCCCCTCAGGATTGTCGCTTCCGCGAAAATAAGGTGCCGACAAAACAGAAGAGTCGCCACCTTTCGTTATTTATCCCTCAGAGCGGGAAAGGAAACGATCGGAAAAACCTGACGAAAAGGTATAAGACAAGGTCATCGCAACCATTGTCTGGGTTCGGGAGTCGGTTACGCAAGGGGAAGGTATTAGCACCCCTCACGTCCGTCGTACTCGACGGGATCCACGCTTGTTGTGTTTACTGGACGGGTTGGTTTTATCTATCTACCTATCAAAGCAGGCTTAAAAACAAAAGGAAAATGACTCGGCAAAGCGTCGCACTTTATGCCTACGTATTCTCATCAGAGAATGAGAAATCAGAGTCAACGTAGTTCGACCAACTACGGGTTACGGGGAAGGTGGCTCACCAATACGTCAGTATTGTGCCTACGTACTCTCAACAGGTATGAGAGATCAGAGCTTACGTAGTTCGGGATAATACGGATTACGGGGATTCAGATTCATCTGTTTTATTGAGTAGGGTTAAACAGTAGTTCCAACAGTTAGGGACAAAGCCTGTTTGCGGTGGCGCTGAAGTTTAACGACACTCTTTTCTTCAGAAAAGCTTCCTTTGAATTACGGGCCCATGGGGCAAAAAAGTTTGAAGTTTGTTTTCTGTCTTTTACGAAAGAACTGTTTTTTATCGTGTTTGCAACTAGTATCGCACTAGAGACTATGACCTGAGAGTGAATGCTTCGTATGTCACCCAAAGGGTACCATACTAAACATCCAGACTGTTGAAAAGAAACTCTCCAACAATCCTTTCTCAGATAGCTTAAGGCTCGTAACGTACGACGTCAATTAACCTTTATTATTGTATCTTCATTTGTTTTGAGAAGAGAAGAGAAGGCTCAACTATGGGGAGACTATCAAGTCCTAATGTTGTCATGCCAAGGATTCATCCTATGGTTGAAGTTTGAAACTGGGAACTCCTAGAAGTTATCATGCATATGTTTCAACCTAAAGTTCTAATCATCACTTCCTTATCAAAGGAAGTGAGATTCCTAAGGGATCATGTCAATGATAAACAGGAACAGATAAAGCATCAGCCTAAACGGTAAACAAATATACAGTAAAATGCATGAAATGCAAGTGAGGGAGGAAATGTGTGTGGGGTATCAACCTCCACAAGCTCGTCTCAACCTCAAGCCAAATATGAATAACTGTAATCATACAGAAGAAATAAAATAAAGTGCTATCAAGCAAGACAATAATGAGTGACTGCAATCATACAGTGAAATGAAATGCTATCAAGCAAACACAAACCACATGGGCAAGGGAGCTGGGCTCTACCGAATACCCGCAAGCAAAGCCATACAGTAAAAATACAAGCAGAGGGAGCAACTCAACCTCTAGTGCAATCATGCTCCTAGCTTACATCAGTCTAGATATGAACTTATTCTAATGCATCAAGCAAATCAAACAAGCCACATCAATACAGAAGAGAAAACAGACAAGAGAGGAAACAGATCCACCACTCCCACAGCTTCACAGCAAGGCAATCTTCTGCCAGCAGTCCAGTCTTCAGACTTCAATCACCCTTCAAGGCTATCATCCTCAAGAACAAGCATCAACTTGCTCCTCCAAAGTTTCAACCCATCAAACATAAGTATCAACTTATTCTCTCTTCCTCAAGCTTCAGCTTTACAGTAAATCCCACCTTCAGGCTTTACTCCTAACTACAAGTATCAACTTGATCCCTTCAGGATCTCAATGCATCAATGTAAGTGTCAACTTACCCTTTATTCCTCAAGCCTCAGCTCTTCACTAAATCCCAATTGAATCCTCTTCATAAGTATCAACTTGTTCTTCTTGCTTCAGCTCTCTTTGCTTTACCAGTATCAACTTGGTCTTCTTCATCTGCAAGCTTCAGCTTCTCAGAGTAATCTTCAATCACATGGAAGTATCAACTCCATCCTCCAATATTCTTCAAGCAAGGAACTCCATCCTCTAACAAGGGAGAAATATTCATCTAACAAGAGCAGAGTTTGGATGATTGGTAGCAGAGTGAAGACCAAAGGTCACCACTAAGCATCCTGTCATCAGAGAAAGGGACCCTCAAAGGTTCTACCAATATGCAAAGAGCCACACATCCTACCAAAGGAGGGATGAGGCCTTTACAAGGGACCTTACATCATAGGGAAGAATGGAATTGATCAACATATTCCATGTTTATGAAGGAAGAGAACTATCTAGAAGCTCTGCCTACAAAACCCTAATCTTATCATAGTCAAAACTACACCACAAGAAGGGAAGATCTTCAAATCCAAGCCTCTTCAAGCAATCCAATGCATCTTCAACTTGCCTTCAACATCATCCAAGAACAAGCAAAGCAAAACCCTAATCTAAGGGAACTAAAGATGTTAATCTAGTTGAGTTAGTGCCTTAGAATCATCTAAAACTAGCACCTAAACTAAAATCAATCAAAAATAGCAAACTATCTTATAAATTTCTACAAAAATTCCTAAGGGATCTTAATTCAATTAAGAATGCCTCATACCAAAACCAGAGACTAAATCATCTATTAAGTCCTAAAATTAAGTCCTAAATCCAAAGGTATCAACCATAAACCCTAAAAATGGAGCTTCTAAAGGTTTCAACCTAAACTACCACCTATGTTCATCACAAAAATGTGAGAAAATTCTATGGGGAGCATGCATATCTATTCTAACTACTCACGAAAAATCAGGATCAAAATCATCATCACATGATCACACAAAATCCCACAAAATCAAGCATCAAGCATGACTGTTTTAATATCAATTAAAATGTGAAAATTCCCATAAAATCAGAAAATGCATGAAATAAAAATATTTTTTATCTAAAAACTACTAGACTCTATCATGAATCTAATGCAAAAAGAATGAGATTAATTGGGTCATTTTTCCATTTTTTTTATGATTTTTTCAAGAACCATGAACAAAATGAAGAAATTAAAGAAAATCCAAGTAAAATAATAAATGCACGATGCAGATAGAAATAGAAATCAGTTCAATTCATGGATTGGGACATCAGGGGGGTGCAGGTATCAACCAATTCACTAAGCCCAAAATCAGCAACCAAATGAAACGATGCGTTTCATTAAAACTCAGACTCTTCACAAATTGAAATTCATTCGTGGCCATTGGATCTTCATCTGGTCAAAGGTCCTACCCTGATCCAAGGGCTCTGGGATCATATTCAACCTTTTGAATCTCTGAACCTCGCGCGCAGCTCCGGCCACCACCGGTGGTGCTCCGGTCATCGTCCCCAACCCTAACTCTCTCTAGGATCCTCCATTGCAAGTGGTTTATACATGAAACTTGTCCCAAATCTCACAAGGAACTCACTCATACCATTAATTCAACCTAAATCCTCAAGATTCGCAAGAACCAACTCTCAACCGAAAATGGTACCATCCTTAATTGGTCACTAATTCTCAAATTAATGATCTGAAATCCTTCCTATACCGTTCTACAATGCATCTATCATCCTAATTCCTATTGATTCTAACTAAAACAAGCCAGAGATCAAAGGTTACCAACCTGAAAATTTCGCGTGCACAGAAGTAACAAGACCTCAATTCAAGCCCTCAAATGCTCCAGACTCCTTCAGTGAATCACTTCCAAGCTTCTGTATGCAATAGGACTGATTGAAATGGCCTCAATTCTTGGTACCAACTCTGAGTTGCAGGTGGAAAAATCTGGGCTCAAGAACACCAATCAGCCACGAATTCCTCTTGATTATGATCTGGAATCAATCCCTAGCATCCATGGAAGAGGTTGCAATCAAGAAAATGGATGGAAAGTGAAGAAATTGGTGAAACCGAATTCAGTTGCAAGCAAGAATTTTCCAAACTCAATCTCTGCTCTCTCCTTCAATCATCACCAACCTTTGCTTTGGATCCTCTCTATTCAATATATAGAGTGTGTAGGGATGATCTAGAAAGCTCTAGATCCTTCCAAGGAGAAATTCAATCTCTCATGACATGAGAATTTCAACCATATGCCATGGTGTGCATAGTTCTATTTGCAGCTTGAAACCAATCTCAATTCCTTCCAATTTCTCCCCTCATGACATTTTGGAAGTGTTTGGCTTGTAAGGGATCTTGATCATGCCTTGAATTTGAGTTTTGCACATGTTACTTATAATGTAAGTAACTACTTTTCAAAGCAAGTCCACAAATTAGACCTCAATTCAAAAATTTGGCTAAACCAATGTTCTTAAAATGCTTTTTAGAGTCAAAATAACCTATTACATGCCTTGGTTTGGATGTGTAGATCAAAAGTATCAATTTCCAACTTTGGTTCATTTAACTTATACCCTCATTTTAGGTCATTTTTGCAACTTTGAGCTACAAGCATTTCCAACATCTCATGACCTCTTGAATAGCCTTAAAACATCATTTTGAACAAGTTTTATGTTGAACATTTTCCCATTTGAAGCTTGGAAATGGGAGTTATGGCCTTATGGTTGAAATGACCTATAATCTCCAACTGACCAAAATGCCATTGACTTGTCAAAGCCATAACTGGAGTTCTACAAATCCTATCAAGGACTTCTAGTACTATCTAGAAATCTAAGAGGATAAGGAACAACATTCATGTTGACCAGGAGTTCATAGGAATCATCCTTCTAGGGAAAACGTTTGATGCAAGTTGGACAACTTTCAAGCCCCCAAATTCACATACCTCAGATGACCTGTAACTTGTCAAAGTCATAACTTGAGTTCTAAAAATCCTATCAAGGACTTATAGCACTCAAATTAAATCTAAGATCATGCTCTACAACATTCATGTTGGGGGAAAGATGAGATGACAATCATATCTTGAGCTAAACTGCCTTGAAGATAGGGGTCAAACTAGGAGATTTTACACTGTCAAGCCTTAGAAACCCTAGCCTGAAACTTCTCAAACTCTTCAATCATGATGAGTTAACCTTGGAATCATCCTTATGACATCTCAATGTATCAATCCATGATCACATGGCTCTTGGATTAGGTCTCAACCTTCTCCAAATCATCAGTTGACTTAGGGTTGACCCAGTCAAACCCTAATTGCACCAATCATGGTTGAGTCTTCTTAATCTTGCACCATGACCTGTCTAGGCCTCAAAGTGATCTTCAACACTTCTCATGAGCTCTCTCAAGACCTCAAGTCCATCTTCGTGGCCTCAGAATCATCTGATGATCTTCCCCCAACTCTCAGGCTAGGAGACACACCCTCTTGGTTTCAACCAATCTCTATGAGGATCTTTTAACTTCTCTGACAAGGATATCAACCCTTGGACACCTGAATAACCTCCTTAGCTAGCTTCAAACTCTTGAATAGCCCTTGATTGGTACTCATACCTCTTGATCTCCTGCATACATGTCAATGAAATGCAAATGATAATGCTAATGTGAATGAAATGAAACATAAGCTAGGTAAAGAAATGTTGGGCAAATTTTGGGGTGCAACAGCTGCCCCTATTCAAACGGCTTGGACCTGATTGGGTGAGAAGCGAACGACTCTCAACCAATCAAGGTAAAAGACGGTTGAATACTAAAAAACCTGAAAATTTGCCAACTGCGCAAGTACACGGTACTCTGATGGGGACAAATCTTCGGAAATCGAAATAATAGCTGCACGGCAACTAGCTGGGGGATTGGTCACACGGTAACCGGTAATACATGGTCGATCATGCCGTCAGGCATCAGGATTACTCAGGACTCATCAGGTCAACAATCAAGTTAATCATGCCATCGGGCATTCAAAGAAGTCTTTGGGCGTCAGCCGGGCTTCGTCAGTAAATCGGGAATAGAATTTTCGGTCAATCATGAACCAATTGGGGATATCCAACTTCTACCATCAGGCACTCTGCATCAGCTGAGAGAACTGCTTCGTCAATACGGTTGGACTTCAATCATCAAGTCTTCAAGGGAAGTTTCAACTTCGCTGTTCAGAAACCTACTGGGGATGACACATCTCCGCTTGGGATTCTGGAGAACTATCAAGTAACTCTGCCTCGGGGATCTATAAATCATTCCGGGTAAATCATCTCTCTGCTGAGGACTTCAAGAATCATCTTGGACAAATAGCTCTGCCGGGGACTTCAAGAATCATCTTGAACCCATAACTCTGCTGGAGATTTCAGGAATCATCCTGAGCAAACACTTTGTCGGGGACTTCAAAAATCATCTTGAGTAACCCTCTCTGGTGACTTCACAGGGGATTTTAAGAATCATCTTAAACGAGCGCCTTCGCTGGAGAATTCACGAATCATCTTAGGCCAACGACTTTTGCTGGGGGGGATTCAAGAATCATCTTGAGCAAGCGACTCTGCGGAGGAACACTTGCAAAACAAGAAAAGTAACGTCCTAGCTCATGCTTCGTATGCATATGCTTTGACAATGGCGCAATGCTCCACACGGTGGAAATGCTACGCGTTCTTTGGGTAAATGCTATGCAATCATGCAAAATGATGCGACCCTATCAGCAAAATAAATGCTGAAGGGAGAATCTTCCTGTCAAGGAGAAAGGACCACTCTGGTGGAGGAAGGACTCATCCTGCCAAGGAGAAGAAGTCACGCAAATCTCAATTGGACTCCGCCTGGGGAAACGAACTTCAGTCAACTGCTGCAGGGGAACGAAGCTCTACGAGAACCTGGACCTGCTGAGGAAGACGATGTCAATCGCAGAGATAAACTGCACGGCATTCGCAGCCAAAGCTTTCCTGGGGGTAACGACTCCGGTGGGGAAATACAACATCAGCTATTCAACACTCTACTGGGGAAAACCAATCATGGCCCAAACGGCTTCCAAGGACTCGGCTCTCTTGGGGATCTGCAAACTCGGCTGGGGGAGAAGGAATCATCCTGCTTACCGGGGGGGAGTACGACTCTGTGGGGAATCTCAATTCCGATGAAGACTTCAGTCTGAACAATCGAGTGCTGAATACTTCAGACTCAGCTGGGGATATGACGTCCCTCCAGGATACATCTGATTGGGGAGAGAATCTTCTCTACCTGGGGAGACATATCAATGCCTTACGATCTCACGTTCGGACTCTGTGGGGAGAGGCTACTGAACTTTGCTAGAGAAGAAGGAATCATCCTACTTAGGGATGCGTACGGCATACTACCTGGTATATGCTACACCTGCAACAACACAAACAAACAGACAAGATACCCTTCTCAAAGGGACCTATCAAGGTTATCATCTTGTGACAATGTTCAAGTAATTCATTGTTTCAACAATCAGTGGCCTAGGCCAGTAAGTTTATGTATGCGCATTTTATCAAAAACATCGGCATTCTTTTTCCCAAACAAAACAGATAAATGCTAAACAAACAAACATAATTGCTGAATGGTATACATTTTATTGATAACGAACCCCTGACTGGGTAAAAATGTTTTACAATAGATGCAAGCTCCTGGAATGAGGAAGCTGCGCAAATATAAAAACATAAATATACATCAGTATATACAAATGTCGGCAACGAGGCGTAGACGAACACCATGAGTTGATCCCTCTATGACCCACTCAACTTCGATACTTCTCCGACGCTTCAGCTTCAGAAGAGATTGATTCAGATGAACGGCCTTCAGGTCTTCCAAACCACTAAACAAACGCAGTCCACATGCGGAACACAGTCATTTGCTTTTTCAAATCCCTAACTTTTTCCTGAATCGCCCTTTCGGGTTTTCGATTCACCGGGATACCCTTTTCTGCCAAAGTCGCCCTTCCAGGTTTTCGACTTTGCGGGTGTACACTCTTTTCTTTATATCCCTAATTTTTGCCCGAACCTTTTTCTTTTTCTATGGTTCGCCGGGATGCCCTTTTTTGCCTGGATCTTCTTTTTCTTTCCAGCGGGTCGTTTTTTAAGCAAAGTATTTTTTAACTGCGTCCGCGTTCACCGGGGATGCAAAATCTTCACCATCCATCGTGGATAACAACAAGGCTCCTCCCGAAAAGACCTTGCTAACGATGTACGGACCTTCATAATTAGGAGTCCACTTGCCCCGGTGATCGGAGTGTGGGGGAAGAATCTTCTTCAGGACGAGATCACCCGTCTGAAAGCTTCTAGGACGCACCTTCCTATCATACGCTTTCTTCATTCGGCTTTGGTATAGACGACCATATGCAATCGATGCTAACCTCTTCTCGTCCATCAGGCTGAGTTGGTTTAGTCGGTTCTTAATCCATTCTGCCTCGTCGAGTTTTACGTCAACCAAAACTCGCAAAGAAGGGATCTCAACTTCTAACGGTAGGACAACTTCCATACCGTACACCAGTGAGAAAGGAGTTACCCCGGTTGACGTACGCACCGTGGTACGATAACCGTGCAGTGCAAATGGCAGCATCTCGTGCCAATCCTTGTAGGTCACAACCATCTTCTGCACAATCTTCTTGATGTTTTTATTGGCCGCTTCAACGACGCCATTCATCTTCGGCCGGTAAGGAGATGAGTTGTGGTGTTCAATCTTGAAACTCTGGCACAACACCTTCATCATCTTGTTATTCAAATTCGAACCATTATCAGTAATGATCCGCTCAGGAATTCCGTAACGACAAATGATGTCCCTCTTTATGAATTTAGCCACCACCTGCTTGGTCACATTAGCATATGAGGCTGCCTCCACCCACTTGGTGAAGTAGTCGATAGCTACTAGAATGAAGCGATGACCGTTAGATGCAGTGGGCTCGATCTTGCCTATCATGTCGATGCCCCACATGGAGAACGGCCACGGGGAGGACATGACATTTAACGGGCACGGCGGCACATGAATCTTATCAGCATAAATCTGGCATTTATGACATCTCTTCGCGAATTTAAAGCAATCTGACTCCATCGTCAGCCAGTAGTATCCTGCTCTCAGGATCTTTCTCGTCATAGCATGCCCGCCGGCGTGCGTACCAAATGTGTCTTCATGGACTTATTCCATGAGCATACTCACTTCTTTCTCATCTACACATCTGAGTAGCACGAGATCGTGGTTTCTTTTATACAAAACTCCATCAGGATTGAGATAAATATTTCCAGATAGCCTCCTCAGAGTCTTCTTATCCTGGGTTGACGCTCCCTCAGGATACTCCTTAGTCATAAGGAATACCTGGATGTCATGGAACCATGGCTTGCCGTCGGAGGCTTCCTCGATCGCAAAGACAAATGCAGG
The DNA here is from genome assembly GCA_963859935.3 of Lathyrus sativus. Lineage (NCBI taxonomy): Eukaryota > Viridiplantae > Streptophyta > Magnoliopsida > Fabales > Fabaceae > Lathyrus > Lathyrus sativus. The sequence continues at coordinate 399,825,721 of OZ012741.1, read as the reverse complement.
TCTATCAAGACGAGAAAGGACAATTCTTGGAGCCTCATTCCAAAAATTGACTTTATACATCGAAGCCAACGTGGCTAAGGCATCAGCCATTTGATTCTCAGCCCTGGGCACATGATGGAGTTCCACTCGATCAAAGAACGGAAGTAGCCTTCTGGCATAGTTCATGTACGGCACCAAATTCGATTGACGAGTCTCCCACTCCCCTTTAATCTGGTTAATCACAAGCGTCGAGTCACCATATACATCTAGGTTCTTGATTCTCAAATTAATTGCTTCTTCTAGACCCATGATGCATGCTTCGTACTCCGCTTCATTATTGGTGACTGGAAACGTCAGTCTCGCAGTGAACGGGATGTGGGATCCATGGGGAGTCGTGATGATTGCCCCGATGCCACTTCCATAAGAATTAACTGCCCCGTCAAATATCAATTTCCACTGGGATTTCCTATCTGGCCCCTCGTCGGGCAACGATTCATCGCAATCCTTCGCTTTAAGAAACATGATATCCTCATCAGGGAATTCAAATTTCATCGGCTGATAATCCTCGATCGGCTGTTCGGCCAGGTATTCAGACAATACGCTTCCCTTAATGGCCTTCTGGGAAACGTACTGAATGTCATATTCCGTCAACACCATTTTCCATTTAGCAATCCTGCCCGAAAGCGCTTGCTTTTGGAAGACGTACTTGATCGGATCCATCTTCGAAATTAGCATGGTGGTGTGATTTAGCATGTACTGTCGTAAACGTTTGGCAGCCCAGGCTAGTGCACAACACGTTTTCTCCAGCATTGAGTAACGAGATTCACAGTCTGTGAACTTTTTACTCAAATAGTAAATGGCATGCTCCTTTCTGCCTATCTCGTCGTGCTGACCGAGAACACACCCCATACTATTCTCAAGAACTGTCAAGTACATGATTAAGGGTCGTCCGGCCACTGGGGGTATCAAGATTGGAGGTTCCTGCAGATACTGTTTTATCTTATCAAATGCCTTCTGGCAATCCTCGTTCCAGATAATCGCCTGATCTTTCTTTAACAGTTTGAACATCGGTTCACACGTGGCCGTGAGCTGAGAGATAAACCTTGCAATGTAGTTTATTCTTCCCAGGAAACCACGAACTTCTTTTTCTGTTTTTGGCGCTGGCATCTCTTGTATTGCTTTAATCTTCGCAGGATCAACCTCGATGCCTCTTTCGCTCACGATAAACCCCAGTAGTTTTCCCGACCGTACTCCGAAAGTACATTTGTTAGGATTCAGCCTCAACCTGAACTTCCTAAGCCTCTCAAAAAGCTTCAGCAAATTGACCAGATGTCCCTCCTCCGTTTGGGACTTCGCAATCATGTCATCAACATAGACTTCAATCTCATGATGAATCATGTCATGAAATAAAGTAACCATTGCTCGCTGGTAAGTGGCCCCTGCGTTCTTCAAACCGGAAGGCATTACCTTGTAGCAAAACGTTCCCCAAGGAGTAATAAACGTAGTTTTCTCCATGTCCTCCGGCACCATCTTGATTTGATTGTAGCCAGAGAAGCCATCCATGAACGAAAATACGGAGAACTGAGCTGTATTGTAGACCAACACATCAATATGAGGTAGCGGGAAATCATCTTTAGGGCTTGCCCTATTCAAATCCCGATAATCGACGCACATCCGCACCTTACCGTCCTTCTTCGGTACAGGCACTATGTTGGCGACCCACGGAGGGTAAGTAGTGACCGCTAAGAACCCAGCATCAAGCTGCTTTTGCACTTCTTCTTTGATCTTAACGGCCATATCTGGTCGTGTCCTCCTAAGCTTCTGCTTAACGGGAGGACAATCTTCTCGCAGCGGCAAGTGGTGGACCACAATGTCAGTATCAAGTCCGGGCATATCTTCGTATGACCAAGCAAAGACGTCACTATACTCTCTTAGCATCTCGACCAATCTCTGCTTGACATCACTCTGCAATGCAGCCCCTATCCTGACGTTCCTGACAAGTTCTTCAGAACCCAAATTCACGATCTCAATTTCTTCCTCGTGAGGCAGAATAACTTTCTCTTCTTGTTTCAACAAGCGGGCCAACTCTTCGGGAAGGTCTTTGTCTTCATCAATCTCTTCCTCAGCTTGATAGATCGGGCAATCGAAGTTGAAGTGAGTCGTAGAAGGTCCAGAGTCGATGTCATCTGTCATGTGGATCCTGCAATAACAAGGGTTAAGCTTAAAAAAAGGATATGCAGGTTAGCACAAACCTCATTGCCATTTTATTGTTTTTCAAAACAAATACAAAACATGAATAACAGAGATCACAACATTTGAATACAAAGAAAATGCCTTTTGATTTATTGATAAAATGCATGTACATAATCAAACAAGGCCCTGACAACAAAACCACTATGCCCAAGGTAGGACATAGGGTTGTACAATGATTGGAAAAAGTAAATCATTACTCTTCGCTTGTCATCTGGATGATATCCTTGACGGACCAGTTGTTGAGGCTCTCTCCTGGCTTGCTTGGCAAGATCCAAGAGTCTAAGTCACAGTCGCTATCTCCGCTGTCTTCAGACATTGCGTTGACGCTTTCAAATATCACCCCGCCGCTGGTAAACTGGATCGGTCCTTTACCTCGTGATGCACTGCTGGAAGAGGAGGCTTCAGCTCCAGGGGAATATCCCAACCCAAACTTGTCTTGCTTGTTTGGTATCTCTAGAATTCTCCCCCAGCCTGGAGTAGATCCGGCTTGAACAACAGCCCGGGCTTTCTTGAAGGAGGAGAGAGTCATCTCTGGCTTCTCAGTGATCGCAGGAGTCACGTCCTTGACTTTAACAGCTTCGAACGCTTGGCATAAGGTTTCATGGATTTCCCCATCCATCTCAACATATTTGAAGGACGACAAATGGCTCACCATTATGTCTTCCTCGCCACATACAGTCACAATGCTACCTCCGACAGCGTACTTGAGCTTCTGGTGCAACGTGGAGGTCACGGCACCCGCCGAATGGATCCATGGCCGGCCCAAGAGACAGTTGTAGGCAGGCATGATGTCCATAATGTAAAAGATTGCGTCGAATGTTTTCGGCCTAACTTGGATCGGCAATGTCACCTCCCCGAAAACATGGCGTTTAGTTCCATCGAACACCTTCACAACCAGATCACTGGGTGTGCAAATCACTCCGCGAGTATCTAACTTCATTAATGCCTTCTTCGGAAGAACATTGAGCGACGACCCCGTGTCCACCAATACGTGGGACATAATCGTTCCCCTACACTCTATCGAGATGTGCAGGGCGCTATTGTGGTTCCTCCCCTTCGGCGTCAGCTCTAGGTCAGTGAACCCTAACCCATTTCCAGCATTCACGTGGGCTACGACCTCCTCTAACTGGTTTACCGATATTTCATGCGGTACATATGCGGCGTTCAACACCTTCAGCAGCGCGTTGCAGTGTGCCTCAGAACACAGCAACAGATTTAGGATGGAAATCTTCGAGGGTGTCTGATGGAGATGATCCACGATCTTGTAGTCACTCTTTTTAATCAACCTCATAAATTCCTCAGCGTCTTTAACAAGTAAGTCTTTTTCTACCCCGCAAGGGATCTCTTCAATGACTTTACTCTTCCCTTTATCAGTTGCATCAGCTTTGTCCGCTTTATCCGTTACGACCTCAGGTGGTGCAAACACTCTCCCGCTGCGAGTAATTCCGCTAACGCCCGCTAGGTTCTTCACAGACGACCCAAACGGTTCTAGTTCCAACTTCTGTCCGTTGCAGTAGACCTCTGCCCCATAGTGCCACGGGACAGCGTTGGTGCTTTTGAAAGGTATCGGCCCAGCTTTGGTGATGGTAATTATAAGCGGTCTGGGTGAGGAAATAGTTATTGTCTGATGAGGGATGGTGATGGTGGTAACCTCATCATCTTGCTTCAGCATTACCTCTCCCGATCCGCTTTCGGCCCTTCGGCTAAACTGCAGGATTCCCTCGGTCATCAGACTTTGAATCCCCTTTAGCTACTGTTCACATCCATCAGGACTTGTCGCACAGCCCATACACAACTCTCCGCAACCTGGAAAGAAACCTCTTTTCATCAGCTTAGCCTTAACGAAGCTAAGCGGCGTCTTCAGATCTCTGACGTCAGTCAACAAATCCAAACTCTCATCTTCAATAATGGCATTTACTCCACATCCCCTATGATTCGGCATAGGGTTCTTTGTGACGTTTGGCACATTATCTGAGAAGTTGATGATCTTAGCGTCCACCATGTCCTGCACCTTGTGCTTGAAGGATTTGCATTTCTCTATTGTGTGGCCGGGTGCCCCTGAGTGAAACTCACAAGTTGCATTTGCGTCATAACCTGGCGGATGTGCCCCTGTCAAGGGAGCCAAGGTCCTCTTCTGGATCAACTGTAGCTGGAGCAGAGTCTGCAATAGTTGAGCGTAAGACATGGGCGGTGTCTCGAGGTGACGACTCAATAGAGGTGCCCGGTTCTGATACTTTCTGTACCCTTGTTGATTCGGTTGCTGCTGCTGTTGTGGCTGTTGAACTGCCGGGATAGTTATACTGGCCACCTGCTGGTGAGGGCCTTTACCCTTCCTTCGAGCTTTGGTCACGGCGCTCGTTTCTCCTTCCCGTCTTTTGCCACCATAAGGTTTCTTGCCGCCTCCTCCAGCTGAGGATGAATCACCTTGAATTTTCCCCAGTTTGATCTCATTTTCAATGTGCTCACCCGTGATAATGAGATCTGAGAAGGTTCCAGACATACCGCTGACCAATTTCTCATAGTAAACCCTTGGGAGGGTGGCTACAAACATTTGCACAAGCTCGCGTTCAACCATCGGCGGCTGAACCCTGGCTGCCAATTCACGCCACCGCTGGGCGTATTCCTTGAACCCTTCATTGTTTCTTTGCGACAGATTCTGCAGTTGGACTCGGTTCGGGGCCAAGTCACTGTTATATTGGTAGTGGTGCACAAATGCTTCAGCAAGGTCCTTCCACTTGCGCACACTGGTAGGTTCCAGACTCATGTACCATTCGAGGGAGGGCCCAGACAGACTGTCCTGAAAGAAGTGCATCAGCAACTTCTCGTCCTCAGAATGAGCGGACATTTTTCTGTAATATGATCTCAAGTGAACGCGAGGGCAAGTGGTGCCCTTGTACTTTTCAAAGTCAGGTACCTTGAACTTGGGAGGCACCTTGAAATCAGCAATCAGTCCCAACTTGGACATATCAACGCCCAGGGTGTTCTGGTTCTCGATATTCCTCATCTTATCTTCGAGTGCCTTGAACCTTAGACGTGCTTCAGCATTCAGCTCACCTTCGGCACCTCTCTAAGAGAACACATCGTCTTGACGATCTTCTAACCACGGCTGAGGCCCGAACAGATTCCCAACACCTGCATTGCTGTTGCCCAACCCAACATTGACGTTAGCTTCCAAGTTCCCATTACCGACGCCCGTCGTATTACCGTTGAGTCCCATGTTAGCTATCACATTGCCGTTGGCACTGCCATTCCCCCCGGTCACGGGGACGCCATTCTGAGGAGTTTCAACTGGTGGAGGGGTAGGCACGGTCCCGCCATGGAGTACGCCATTCCTATCAACCCTTGAAATCAGAGGCTGAACCAAGGTTCTGAGCTGATCCTGGCCATTGGCGACCGCTTGCATGAGCTCCATGAACCGGTCCATTCTTTCGCGGAGTTCTTGAACATCAGTTTGCACTTGCTCCATAATTCTGGTTTGATTTGCTCTGGTTGGATAGCGGTGGATTGGTCTCTGATCAATCCTGGAACAACCTGAAACAACCTGAAAGCACAAAAGGGTTAGGAAAAAACGACAAAGTGCTTGTTATGTGACTGCTTCATGCAAATGCAAACGTGTGTATGTGAGTTAGGGAGATTTCCCCTGATCCTAGTGCCTGAGTGCCAGTGCTGATAATAAGAAGTCTGAGTCCAATCATGGAAATAACGTCTCATATATAGAAAGCCCATCAAGGCATTACGCAACGTCAGTGAGTACAAGATGAATCAATAGCATGACCTCTACCAACAAGCCTGGTGATGGTCAGTATACAACAATGATCAAACAAAAGGAATACAAATAGTCAAGCACGGCCACGGGCGCGAAACTCTTCTAACAACCCCTTCGTTTCTGGATGACCAGTGATAACGCGAAATCATATCGTTTATTTGGCTTGATTTACATGCATTTATTTGTGACTTTTATTAATTTATCTTGATTTATGTTCTATTATATGATTAGTTTACTTTGTTTTGCAGATTGGGGAGAATTTGGACTAAAGAAAGAAAAAGAGAAGAAAAATACAGAAAATAGCAGAAAACAGAATTTGTGACTGTCACGGTCGTCACGGCCATGTCACGACCGTCACAGCCTTCACGATCGTCACGGCCATGTCACGACCGTCATGCTTCTCACGCTTGTCACAGATTCCTCACAACCGTTATGCATCAAATAACAGAAAGAAGTGGCCATGAGCACTTTCCTCCTTTTTCTCCTACATTTTCTCCACTCACTGCCCACTACTGGAAGTTACTCCCACTCCCTCCATAATTCACCCATGATCTCTGGAAGTTGAAGAATGAATTATTTCCTATAAATAGGCCTTAGATTCAGAGTTTTAGGGGAGGCCTTCGACGTATCGAAGTGCTGCCAAAATTCCCATTAAAGCCATTTTTCCCATTTTTATTGTTTTTATTTCTTTTCCATTTTTCCCTTTAGTTCAGAGCTTTGTATTTATTTCTGCAATTTTATTTGGCCAATTGGCCAAAGTAGAATCCTGCCGACATTGTGGAGGACTACTCTTACGAACCAGTATTTCCATTCCAACATTATTTTATTTTCTGTCTCGTTTTATTTGTATCCAAACCAACCGTATAACAATTTCCAACATTAGGGGATTGTTATACATCTATTTGTTTCCAACCTTCAGCACTCGTTTAATTTTAATTTCCGCCTACTCCGAGCTTTCCGGTCTGTGGAAGAAGGGTCTGCTCAATTATCTGTTAACCAGGTTTTTATTATATTGCAATTTGATTTATTTATAATGTCTATTTATTTTTCTGCCATGAGTACATTATTATTAAATTCCCTGTCTCTGTCTGGTTCAACATCGATGAGTAGCTAAAAACCTTAGGGCGGTATGTAGTTATAACAAACTTAACTGGTGAAATATAACCATAGGCTAAAAATAATTAATCACTTAATATTCTGGCTGATACTTTTTAATTGAAATAGACCTTTTCGTTACGAGAGTAAGAAAAGAGTATTAGGTTGGGTCAAGACCACGAGAGTGTGAGATTTTAACCAGATAGCTAAAGTTAGGCATTTAAATTAAATACAGCGAGAGCGCTTTAAGATAAATTAGAATTATTTAGTTTCCAAAAATTATCTCTAAACACTTATGGGCTAGCGAGAGCAGGCATAGGGCTTTGGGGATAAGATCTGATATAAGACCACGAGAGTGTGAGTTGAGGGTATTTAAACTGGTAATCTCTACCGAATAGATTAAGTGAACACCTTTATAAGCCTAGGTTAGATTGACCCACCTAAGTTAGTATAATTACATACCGACCGCCTTAATATTATTTTACTAAAACTTAAATTTAATTCCGCCTTTAATAGTCTTAGAAACCAACAAAAATCGTGACAACCATTCGCCTTAGCTTTACGCCGTAACAATAGATAACGGTAGATTGACATTGGTCTCTGTGGGTTCGACAATCTTTTATATTACTTCGATAGGCTGTGCACTTGCAGTAAGATACCGCTAGACGCATAAGTAGACAGGCCGAGTGAGTAACCCTTCGACGAGTAACTCCCTCTGCATAATGGTGTATTGAAGACCTTCAACCGAATCTTCCCATGCTCCTTCGCCGAAACAATCTTCTAGCTTCCGCCTCTTAGATTCAAACATCAGTTTGCGCTCCTTCAGGTTAGCAAGAGCCTTGTTGAGCTGGCCTTCAGCGGCATATCAGCGAGCGGTTTCTTCATCAAACCTCTTCTCACTAGCCTTCACCTGGGCTTTCAGCTTGGAGATATGTTGCATCAGCTTATCCTCCCGCTCTTTCCTGTTGGCTAGGGTGGCCTTCCAATGTTGGTTAAACTTGGATATCCTCCGATATGCTTCGTCCAAGTGCTGCTTCTTCGTGGCCAGTACATCGTTGACAGCTTTGAAGTCTCGACCCATGCGCTCGCGCTCAGCTATCTGCTTAGTCAAATCTATCCCTAACTGGTTCACCAGTTCTGTCTGCCTCTTGCAGGAATGAATGGCTTCGCTTCTCTCGCTTCTGAGTTGAGCCAATTCTTTCTCCAGTTTTTCATTTGCCCTCTTCAATTCATCCCTCTCAGCTAACACCTGATTATGCTGCTGAATAGGCACGGTGGTAGGCTCTTCAATCACTGGAGGGCTTTCTGGCTTGGCAGGAAGAAACGACATCCCTATAGCATCTGCTCGGGCTCTGATCCAAGTCACATACGGAGCGTAGGCTTGGCTATTGCTTTTCCCCAGCAATGGTTTTCCCCTCTTACTGATACCATTCCAAGCGTGCTGAAGCTTAGATAACCTATCCCCCTCTAGAAGACCAGTGCGGTACAGAGATTCCTGCACCTCTTCATCCTTCGGTGGAGCTCTCAAAGCATAAGCAAACTGTCGGACTAGCAGAGACGGATTATAGTTTATACAGCCCTTCCTGCCTATCAAAGGCACGTTCGGAAACCCGCTGCAGCTGAAGATGATCTCGGTGCCCAACCTATCTCTGTCAAACCAGCCAACATCCTGCGCTGATAGGCTCATCAAACGCTCAGACCACTCAGCTGTGGCTGCAGACGAAGCAAAGGGACCCTTCTTGGGTAGATGACTATCAAGCCATTTATAGAGCAGGGGTACACAGCACGATACGTTCTTGCCCCTTCTGTTCTCATTTTTGTAGTGGACGGAATGGTAGACATCTCCTATCAAGGTAGGGACTGGATTCCCTGAAGCAAAGATGTGGAAGGCGTCGAAGTCCACAAAGTCGGGCATATTGGGGAACAGAATGATGCCATATATGCACAGAGCGAGAATGGCGTTGAACACGACCCAACATCCGTCTTTGGTGCACTGCTGAGCCTTTCCCACTAAGAACTGCAAGGAGAAACCGGGAACCCTGTTCCAACTAGACAAGACCAACTCGGAGGCATCCAGATGAAGTGAGCGAGCTAGACTAGCCAGATTAGGCTCAGCATCCATATGAATAAAGGGCATTTGACTCTTGATAGGCACACCTAACAGATCAACATACTCCTCTAGCGTGGGTGCAAGAACAAAGTCCTGGAAAGTAAAGCATCTCAATGGAGGATCGTAGAACTTCAACAAGACGTGCAACCCATTCAACTTAAATGCAGAAGGTTTACGAACCAGACTGAGCAGTTTGCCGTAAGACTTTCTGAACGCATCTCTCACAGAATCATCTGCTAAAGCAATCAAACCAGTCAGCTGAACAACATTAGGAGTGGGGAGTTTGTAGGCCACGGTCTTCCTCAGAGAACCCATAATAACACAATAGGAGGCAAGAAATCCTGGATCGGGGGAAACGGTACCTACAACACAGACACACGTTAATGAAATGCAAATGGGTATGCAAAGCAATGCAAAATGCAATCATGCAGCAGGAGATCAAGGCAACTGTGTTATGGAGATTCTGTCTCAACAAAACCATAATCCTGCTCTATCAAGACCAACCACTATATCTGATAATAAGAAAACCCCGGCATTGGACCATAAGTCTGCTCTGTCAAGAACAAACACACATCTGATAATAAGAACCTCTGATACAGGACCATAACTCTGCTCTGTCGAGAACAAACATCTGATAATAAGGACCTCTGATACAGGACCAAAACTCTGCTCTATCAAGAACAAACATCTGATAATAAGGACCTCTGATACAGGACCATAACTCTGCTCTGTCGAGAACAAACATCTGATAATAAGGACCTCTGATATAGGACCAAAACTCTGCTCTGTCAAGAACAAACATCTGATAATAAGGACCTCTGATACAGGACCAAAACTCTGCTCTGTCAAGAACAAACATCTGATAATGAGAACCTCTGATACCAACCAAACTGATTCACTATCAAGAAAACCAGGTAGTCTGAAGGTTAAGGTTTCCTGCAACAAACCCAACCCTGCTCACAGGTATGGACCTATACTGACACAAGTTCGGCATCCTATGCGGTCATCAGCGTCACAGACATTCAAGAGGGGTGATACGATACCTAGAAGGTGTGGCATCACCAGCTCATGAAGCGGCCTCACTCGGCTGAATCCCAAATGATCGGTCCCTAGAGTCGACAATCCTCCAAACCAACAGCCCCCTCAACCCAAAGGGTTGAAAAAGAAGTCAACCAGGAGAACCTCGTCTGAGCGTGGATTTCATGAGACACGAGTGCCTGCCAAGCAAGAACGCGCTCACTAATTTCCACAACTAATGTTATGTTCACTCAAGCCTGGGTCTGGCTTCTCACTCATCAGAATGCCCCTCCCACAACAGCACAGATAATCATATCATACTAAAAATAAAGTGCGGGAAATAAAATGCGATAAATAAATACAACCCAACAAGTAATCATACAAGCGCTAGGATTGACTCTCGCAGGGGACATCGGATCCCCAAACTGACTCGCATACGGGACGCTGGATCCCAGGAAACTATCAAGTCCCCAGCAGAGTCGCCAGCTGTCGCTTCCGCGAAAATAAGGTGCCGGCAAAACAGAAGAGTCGCCACCTTTCGTTATTTATCCCTCAGAGCGGGAAAGGAAATGATCGGAAAAACCTGACGAAAAGGTATAAGATAAGGTCATCGCAACCATTGTCTGGGTTCGGGAGTCGGTTACGCAAGGGGAAGGTATTAACATCCCTCACGTCCGTCGTACTCGACGGGATCCACGCTTGTTGTGTTTACTGGACGGGTTGGTTTTATCTATCTACCTATCAAGGCTGGCTTAAAAAGAAAAGGAAAATGACTCGGCAAAGCGTCGCACTTTATGCCTACGTATTCTCATCAGAGAATGAGAAATCAGAGTCAACGTAGTTCGACCAACTACGGGTTACGGGGAAGGTGGCTCGCCAATACGTCAGTATTGTGCCTACATACTCTCAACAGGTATGAGAGATCAGAGCTTACGTAGTTTGGGATAATACGGATTACGGGGATTCAGATTCATCTGTTTTATCGAGTAGGGTTAAACAGCAGTTCCAGCAGTTAGGGACAAAGCCTGTTTGCGGTGGCGCTGAAGTTTAATGACACTCTTTTCTTCAGAAAAGCTTCCGTTGAGTTACGGGCCCACGGGGCAAAAATGTTTGAAGTTTGTTTTCTGTCTTTTACGAAAGAACTGTTTTTTATCGTGTTTGCAACTAGTATCGCACTAGAGACTATGACCTGAGAGTGAATGCGTCGTATGTCACCCAAAGGGTACCATACTAAACCTCCAGACTGTTGAAAAGAAACTCTCCAACAATCCTTTCTCAGATAGCTTAAGGCTCGTTGTCGCTACGCGAAAAATGAAACAGAGTCGCCACCGGATTTTATTTATCCCACGGAGGGAAAGGGAAATAGCGATAAAACCTTTGGGAAAAGAGCGTGGTCATCGCAACCAAGTCTTAGGGTTTGGGAGTCGGTTATGCGAGGGGAAGGTGTTAGCACCCCCTCGCATCCATCGTACTCGATGGGAACCTCCTAGGTTATTTCGCGCGAATGGGTGTTTTATTTTATTAAGAGTTTGCTTGTTTTGGGAAAAGAGGGGTTGGGTTTATTTATTTTAATGCTCGCCAAGGATTGTGGCCCTTGTGCCTACATATCCTCACTTAAAAGAAGTGAAGAATCAGAGCTCCGTAGTTCGGAGGCTTGCGAAATCGTTGTTTGTTGGTTGATTTTATACCTTGAAAAAGGGTTTTTGAATTGATGCCCTAAGGCGAAAATAGGTTTGATGAGTTGATGTTATTTTTAAGTTTCTTAAGAGAAATTGTTCTTGATTAGGATTATACACAAAAGACTTTGGATAGAAATGAATGTTTCGAATAACCAAGTCGAGCGCCTTGTATCCAAAACATTTGGAACGAGTGTAGGAGGACTCCATTCTCATTCCTTTTCTACCACTTTAAAGTTCGTAGTGCATGATTCTAATCGTTTATATTATTGTGTTTTGGCTTTTTATGAGAAAAGAGAACCACTTGACGTTGGATCAAGATTTATTGTTTGTAAAAGTATTTGCGATGATACGAACACGGTCGATGGCGGACGCACAAAGCGGCCGACTTACAAGGGTTGAAAATGGCTCGATAAAATCGAGAGTTTGCTTTTTTTTTTAAAAAGGTTTTTTGGAATCAAAGGCCAACAAGGACCACAACAACATCCACATACGAAAAACATACAAACATATCGGGTTAGTCGCATAAAAAAAAATCGAGACATGCAATAAAAACGGCACGAAGTATCGAAAAAAAGTAGCAAAACAGTGGTGTAACACGGGTGGCCGTGTTGTATGACACGGCCCGTGTCATAGGGTGCATGCAATGTGGGTTTTGGAGTGTGACAGAGGTGCAACACGGGTGGCCGTGTTGTGTGACACGGCCCGTGTTGTAAAGTCTGGGTGAAAAATTGATTTTTAGGGCAAACAGAGCTGCAACACGGGTGGTCGTGTTGTGTGACACGGCCCGTGTTGTGAGGCCTGGGGTTTTTTGGGTCTTGAAATGTCAAACGGAAGTGCAACACGGGTGGCTGTGTTGTGTGACACGGCCCGTGTTGCATGACACGGGTGGCCGTGTTGTATGACACGGCCCGTGTCGTGCTACCAGAGTAAAAAACCTAACTTTTTCTATGTTTTTCTTTCATTTTTTGTGGTTTCTTAAGAACGGTTTCTTGGTCCCTTTGGAACCTTACATGAAACATACAATGCAAGAATACAAAAAAAAAGTAGACAAAATGAATGTAAATAGCAAAAAAGTAAAGAGAGAAAGGTTGGAGGAAATGGATACCCAAGAACTTTCTATCCTTCTTGCAAGTTCTCCTTGGTCTTGGTTGAATGTACCTCACTCCTCTTCACTTTATGTTGTGAAAGTTTTGTTTCTCTATGATCCTCTTGGTTCTATATCACTCTCTTTTTCTGGTTTACAAAGCTTCCTATTTTTCTGGTTTTTAGGGTTTTGTTTGCTCTCTCTATTTTTTGGTTTTTGCCAATGTGTGTAGAATGAATCTTGAATGAATGAAGAGTCCTCTTTTTGTTTACAGCCCCCTCCTCTTATCTCAGCTCCTCTAGGGTTTTCACTTCTTCCCACACTTCAGATTTTTCATGGGGCAATGTTTCTTACCACCTTTCCTTATGTCACTCTCTTTCTTTCCATTTCCATGCAAGGTGCTATGCTGCATTTTCTGCACTACTTTCCTATGCTATTTTTCTGCAGCACCTTGTGCCTTGCACCCATTTTGTTGGCTTGTGCTTGGACAACTCCTCTTGGTCAATGCTACCAATTCTTGACAGCATTTTGAAAATTCTGATGTGTAGAAGCATTGTCACATGTTATGCCTTTGGTCTTGTGACATGTAGATTTTGTGACATGAGGAAATTTGTCACTTTTGCATGGGACTATTTTGCTTATGATTAACATGCATAATCTTGTCTTAAAACAATCCAATGTTGATTTAATCCTTACATATTTCTTGGATGTTTGTAAGCATAAGGTGGACTTGGTGTGGCATGAATTTGATTAGAAGCTTGAATGAAGATTAGAAATAAATTCTAATCATTAATTAGAGTTGGATACATTGTAACAAATGACATTCTTGTAATGTCATAAAGTTTCTCTTTGTAATATTCTTGCCTTTAATCTTGAATTCATGATGAATTTCCTTGGAACCATTAAGCTTGAAATGGATGAAGTCTTGAATTATGGACTTGTAATCTTGACTCATGCTTTGCAAAATTGAACTCCACTTGATCAAGAATTTAAAACAAAATTAGATGAAGCAATCTTGAATTATGCCTTGCATTTCATGGTCATTAGGAATATATCTTGAATATCCTAATATTTCATCAAGTAACTTCTCTTTGAAGAAATCTACAAGAGTAGACTTTCCAATTTAGATCGAACTTTAGATGATGAACCTTTCCTTCCATGTAGTCCAAGATAGACAAGTTATCTCATGGAAAATGACAAATCGACCCAATCCGTACCCACATGCTCGATATGCAATAAAATGATGTATGATATGGCGAATGTAGGGTATAAAGGCTAAAGGCAAAAATGAGGGTGTGACACTCGTAACGTACGACGTCAGTTAACCTTTATTATTGTATCTTCATTTGTTTTGAGAAGAGAAGAGAAGGCTCAACTATGGGGAGACTATCAAGTCCTAATGTTGTCATGCCAAGGATTCATCCTATGGTTGAGGTTTGAAACAGGGATTTCCTAGAAGTTATCATGCATAGGTTTCAACCTAAATTTCTATCATCACTTCCTTATCAAAGGAAGTGAGATTCCTAGGGGATCATGTCAATGATAAACAGGAACAGATAAAGCATCAGCCTAAACGGTAAACAGATATATAGTAAAATGCATGCAATGCAAGTGAGGGAGGAAATGTGTGTGGGGTATCAGCCTCCACAAGCTCGTCTCAACCTCAAGCCAAATATGAATAACTGTAATCATACAGAAGAAATAAAATAAAGTGCTATCAAACAAGACAATAATGAGTGACTGCAATCATACAGTGAAATGAAATGCTATCAAGCAAATACAAACCACATGGGCAAGGGAGCTGGGCTCTACCGAATACCCGCAAGCAAAGCCATACAGTAAAAATACAAGCAGAGGGAGCAACTCAACCTCTAGTGCAATCATGCTCCTAGCTTACATCAGTCTAGATATGAACTTATTCTAATGCATCAAGCAAATCAAACAAGCCACATCAATACAGAAGAGAAAACAGACAAGAGAGGAAACAGATCCACCACTCCCACAGCTTCACAGCAAGGCAATCTTCTGCCAGCAGTCCAGTCTTCAGACTTCAATCACCCTTCAAGGCTATCATCCTCAAGAACAAGCATCAACTTGCTCCTCCAAAGTTTCAACCCATCAAACATAAGTATCAACTTATTCTCTCTTCCTCAAGCTTCAGCTTTACAGTAAATCCCACCTTCAGGCTTTACTCCTAACTACAAGTAGCAACTTGATCCCTTCAGGATCTCAATGCATCAATGTAAGTGTCAAATTACCCTTTATTCCTCAAGCCTCAGCTCTTCACTCAATCTCAATTGAATCCTCTTCATAAGTATCAACTTGTTCTTCTTGCTTCAGCTCTCTTTGCTTTACCAGTATCAACTTGGTCTTCTTCATCTACAAGCTTCAGCCTCTCAGAGTAATCTTCAATCACATGGAAGTATCAACTCCATCCTCCAATATTCTTCAAGCAAGGAACTCCATCCTCTAACAAGGGAGAAAGATTCATCTAACAAGAGCAGAGTTTGGATGATTGGTAGCAGAGTGAAGACCAAAGGTCACCATTAAGCATCATGTCATCAGAGAAAGGGACCCTCAAAGGTTCTACCAATTTTCAAAGAGCCACACATCCTACCAAAGGAGGGATGAGGCCTTTACAAAGGACCTTACATCATAGGGAAGAATGGAATTGATCAACATATTCCATGTTTATGAAGGAAGAGAACTATCTAGAAGCTCTGCCTACAAAACCCTAATCTTATCCTAGTCAAAACTACACCACAAGAAGGGAAGATCTTCAAATCCAAGCCTCTTCAAGCAATCCAATGCATCTTCAACTTGCCTTCAACATCATCCAAGAACAAGCAAAGCAAAACCCTAATCTAAGGGAACTAAAGATGTTAATCTAGTTGAGTTAGTGCCTTAGAATCATCTAAAACTAGCACCTAAACTAAAATCAATCAAAAATAGCAAACTATCTTATAAATTTCTACAAAAATTCCTAAGGGATCCTAATTCAATTAAGAATGCCTCATACCAAAACCAGAGACTAAATCATCTATTAAGTCCTAAAATTAAGTCCTAAATCCAAAGGTATCAACCATAAACCCTAAAAATGGAGCTTCTAAAGGTTTCAACCTAAACTACCACCTATGTTCATCAAACAAATGTGAGAAAATTCTATGGGGAGCATGCATATCTATGCTAACTACTCACGAAAAATCAGGATCAAAATCATCATCACATGATCACACAAAATTCCACAAAATCAAGCATCAAGCATGACTATTTTAATATCAATTAAAATGTGAAAATTCCCATAAAATCAGAAAATGCATGAAATAAAAATATTTTTTATCTAAAACATAGTAGACCCTATCATGAATCTAATACAAAAAGAATGGGATTAATTGGGTCATTTTTCCATTTTTTATGATTTTTTCAAGAACCATGAACAAAATGAAAAAATTAAAGAAAATCCAAGTAAAATAATAAATGCACGGTGCAGATAGAAATAGAAATCAGTTCAATTCATGGATTGGGCCATCAGGGGGGTGCAAGTATCAACCAATTCACTAAGCCCAAAATCAGCAACCAAATGAAACGATGCGTTTCATTAAAACTCAGACTCTTCACAAATTGAAATCCATTCGTGGCCATTGGATCTTCATCTGGTCAAAGGTCCTACCCTGATCCAAGGGCTCTGGGATCATCTTCAACCTTTTGAATCTCTGAACCTCGCGCGCAGCTCCGGCCACCACCGGTGGTGCTCCGGTCATCGTCCCCAACCCTAACTCTCTCTAGGATCCTCCATTGCAAGTGGTTTATACATGAAACTTGTCCCAAATCTCACAAGGAACTCACTCATACCATTAATTCAACCTAAATCCTCAAGATTCGCAAGAACCAACTCTCAACCGAAAATGGTATCATCCTTAATTGGTTACTAATTCTTAAATTAATGATCTGAAATCCTTCCTATATCGTTCTACAATGCATCTATCATCCTAATTCCTATTGATTCTAACTAAAACAAGCCAGAGATCAAAGGTTACCAACCTGAAAATTTCGCGTGCACAGAAGTAACAAGACCTCAAATGCTCCAGACTCCTTCAGTGAATCACTTCCAAGCTTCTGTATGCAATAGGACTGATTGAAATGGCCTCAATTCTTGGTACCAACTCTGAGTTGCAGGTGGAAAAATCTGGGCTCAAGAACACCAATCAGCCACAAATTCCTCTTGATTATGATCTGGAATCAATCCCTAGCATCCATGGAAGAGGTTGCAATCAAGAAAATGGATGGAAAGTGAAGAAATTGGTGAAACCGAATTCAGTTGCAAGCAAGAATTTTCCAAACTCAATATCTGCTCTCTCCTTCAATCATCACCAACCTTTGCTTTGGATCATCTCTATTCAATATATAGAGTGTGTAGGGATGATCTAGAAATCTCTAGATCCTTCCAAGGAGAAATTCAATCTCTCATGACATGAGAATTTCAACCATATGCCATGGTGTGCATAGTTTTGTTTGCAGCTTGAAACCAATCTCAATTCCTTCCAATTTCTCCCCTCATGACATTTTGGAAGTGTTTGGCTTGTAAGGGATCTTGATCATGCCTTGAATTTGAGTTTTTCACATGTTACTTATAATGTAAGTAACTACTTTTCAAAGCAAGTCCACAAATTAGACCTTAATTCAAAAATGTGACTAAACCAATGTTCTTAAAATGCCATAACTGGAGTTCTACAAATCCTATCAAGGACTTCTAGTACTCTCTAGAAAGCTAAGAGGATAAGGAACAACATTCATGTTGACCAGGAGTTCATAGGAATCATCCTTCTAGGGCAAACGTTTGATGCAAGTTGGACAACTTTCAAGCCCCCAAATTCACATACCTCAGATGACCTGTAACTTGTCAAAGTCATAACTTGAGTTCTACAAATCCTATCAAGGACTTCTAGCACTCAAATTAAATCTAAGATCATGCTCTACAACATTCATGTTGGGGGCAAGATGAGATGACAATCATATCTTGAGCTAAACTGCCTTGAAGATAGGGGTCAAACTAGGGGATTTTACACTGTCAAGCCTTAGAAACCCTAGCCTGAAACTTCTCAAACTCTTCAATCATGATGAGTTAACCTTGGAATCATCCTTATGACATCTCAATGTATCAATCCATGATCACATGGCTCTTGGATTAGGTCTCAACCTTCTCCAAATCATCAGTTGACTTAGGGTTGACCCAGTCAAACCCTAACTGCACCAATCATGGCTGAGTCTTCTTAATCTTGCACCATGACCTGTCTAGGCCTCAAAGTGATCTTCATCACTTCTCATGAGCTCTCTCAAGACCTCAAGTCCATCTTCATGGCCTCAGAATCATCTGATGATCTTCCCACAACTCTCAGGCTAGGAGACACACCATCTTGGTTTCAACCACTCTCTCTGAGGATCTTTTAACTTCTCTGACAAGGATATCAACCCTTGGACACCTGAATAACCTCCTTAGCTAGCTTCAAACTCTTGCATAGCCCTTGATTGGTACTCATACCTCTTGATCTCCTGCATACATGTCAATGAAATGCAAATGATAATGCTAATGTGAATGAAATGAAACATAAGCTAGGTAAAGAAATGTTGGGCAAATTTTGGGGTGCAACAAGGATGTAGATGGATTCTGGTTAATTAATTTGATGGTTAGAGACAAGTTAGGGTTTATGCCATTTTCGTTTGAGATCTTGTTTTTGCAAACCATGCGTTTTTAGCATAAACTAGTGGTTGGTTGAATTCCTGAGGAAATTCTGGTCAACTTTCATCAAGAAATCGTGTGGAATGGTTGATTATAGAGAGAGTTAGGGTTGGACGAGGCTGGCCGGAAAAGCTACTGGCGGTGGCCATGGCTGCGCGCGTGTTTTGTCATTTGCAGAAATTCAAATGGAGAAGATATAATCTCCATCGTCCATGCTCGAGGAGAATTTGACTCAGTCAGTAGATCCAACGTCCATTGAGCGAGCCACGTACCCCCCTCCCCTCAACGCTGCGTTTCACTTATGGGAGTTCAGGCTTTGTGATGAGAGGCGTGCATCCAAGGGAGCGCGGGTTCGAAACTGGGTGTGCATTGTTTTCTTTTGTTTCAGTTTGATAATTGGAGATGAATGTGAGCGCCTGGGCCTAGGAATTCTTTGATACCAACACCCCCCCCCCTTGGCCCAATCCAGAAATTAATGAGAAATAATTGCTATTTACCACGCAGGTTTCACCAATTTCTTTTATTTTCTTCTAATTTCTTCATTTTTACATAGTTTAGTAAATAATCCATAAAAAATTGAATACTAACTCAAATAATTCCATTCTTTTTTCCATGGATTCATGATTGAATCTAGTTTTTTTTAGATAAAAAAATATTAATATTTCATGCATTTTTTATTTTATTTGCATTTGTTGAATTTTAATTGATGTTAAAATAATCATGGTTGATACTTTGTTTTGTTGAATTTGGTTTGAGCATTTGATGATGATTCTTGCCTTGATTTTTTGTGTGTAGCTAGCATAGATATGCATGTTCCCCCCAGATATTTCTCACATTTTTGGGATGAATGTAGGTGGTAGTTTTAAGTTGAAACTTTAGGTGTTCCATTATTAGGGTTTATGCTTAGTACCTTGTGATCTAGGTTTTATTTCTAGGACTTGGTGGATGGTTCAACCTCTGGATTTTGTATGGTAGATTCATGATTGAATTAGGTTCCCATAGTTATTTTTGTAGAATTTTACAATTGGTTTTAGTATTTTATTTAGGATTAACTTTAGTACTAGGTTTTAGGTGATCCTAACTTGCTAATTCAACTAGAATGATTTCTTTAGCTCCCTTAGATTAGGGTTTTTCCTCTCTTGCTCTTGGATGGTGTTGAAGACAAGCTTGGGCTACCATGGTTGGAGTGCTTGAAGAAGCTTGGATGTGAAGATTTCCCTTCTTTTAGTTTGAGTGTTGTTTAGGTGTTAAGATTAGGGTTTGCAGGCAGAGCTTCTAGATAGATTCTCTTCTTTCATAAACATGGAAGGTGTTGATCACTTCCATTATCCCATATGATGTAAGGTCCCCTTGTGAAGGCCTCATCCCTCCTTTGGTAGGATGTGTGGCTCTTCACAAGTTGGTAGAACCTTTGAGGGTTCCTTTCTCTGATAAGGGAGTGCTTAGTGGTGACCTTTGGTCTTCACTCTGCTGTCCACTATCCAAACCTTGCTCTTGTTAGATGAATCTTTCTACCTTGCTAGAGGATGGAGTTCCTTGTTAGAAGATTGAAGATGCTAGAAGTTGCTTCTTCTCTGTATTTGAAGACTGTCATTGGAGCTGAAGCTTGAAGATCAAGAAGAACATGTTGACACTTGTGAAGAAGATCCAGCTGAGGTCAAAGGAAGAGCTGAAGCTCGAAGTTAGAGAACAAGTTGATACTTGTGTGTTATGCATTGAAAGCTTGAAGAAGCAAGTTGACACTTGCTATTGAAGATGAAAGCCTTGGAGAACAGTTGAAGACTGAGGACTGAACTGCTTTGCTGTGAAGCTGTGGAGGCTGTTGATTTGCTTTCTTTTCTGTCTATTTTATTTCTGAGCAACTGTATTGGTGTGACTTGTTTGATTTGCTTGATGCATTAGAATGAGTTCATACTTAGATTGTGTTAAGCTAGGAGCATGATTGCACTAGAGGTTGAGTTGCTCCCTCTGCTTGTATTGTTATTGTATGGCTTTGCTTGCGGGTGTTCGGTAGAGCCCAGCTCCCTTGCCTATGTGGTTTGTGATTTGCTTGATAGCATGTTATTTCCTCTGTATGATTTCAGTTGTTGTGTTTGCTTGATAGCATGTTATTTTCTGTATGATTACAGTTATTCATATCTGGCTTGAGGTTGAGATGAGCTTGTGGAGGCTGGTGCCCCACACACATTTCCTCCCTCACTTGCATTGCATGCATTTTACAGTCGTTTACTGTTTACTATTTAAGTTGATGCTTTATCTGTTTCTGTTTATCATTGACATGATCCCTTAGGAATCTCACTTCCTTTGATAAGGAAGTGATGATTAGAACTTTAGGTTGAAACATATGCATGATAACTTCTAGGAGTTCCCAGTTTCAAACTTCAACCATAGGATGAATCCTTGGTATGACAACATTAGGACTTGATAGTCTCCCCGTAGTTGAGCCTGTTCTCTCTTCTCATCTCAAAACAAATCAAAATACAGTAATAACGGTTAACTGACATCGTACGTTACAAGCCTTAAGCTATCTGAGAAAGGATTGTTGGAGAGTTTCTTTTCAACTGTCTGGATGTTTAGTATGGCACCCTTTGGGTGACATGCGACACATTCACTCTTAGGTCATAGTCTCTAGTGCGATATTGGTTGCAAACATCCATAAAAAACAGTTCTTCCGTAAAAGACAGAAAACAAACTTCAAACCTTTTTGCCCCGTGGGCCCATAATTCAAAGGAAAGCTTTTCTGAAGAAAAGAGTGTCGTTAACTCCCAGTTCTACCGCAAACGGTAACGCTTAAGTCTCCAAGGGTCGAGCTGCGTACACCAAACTGCTGGAACTGTCTGTTAACCCTACTCGATAAAACAGATGAATCTGAATTCCCGTAATCCGTATTATCCCGAACTACGTAAGCTCTGATCTCTCATATCTGTTGAGAGTACGTAGGCACAATACTGATGTATTGGCGAGCCACCATCCCCGTAACTCGTAGTTAGTCGAACTACGTTGACTCTGATTTCTCATTCTCTGATGAGAATACGTAGGCATAAAGTGCGACGCTTTGCCGAGTCATTTTCTTTTCTTTTCAGACCAGCCTTGATAGGTAGATAGATAGAACCATCCCGTCATATAAACACAACAAGCATGGATCCCATCGAGTACGATGGACGTGAGAGGTGCTGATACCTTCCCCTTGCGTAACCGACTCCCGAACCCAGACAATGGTTGCGATGACCTTGTCTTATACCTTTTCGTCAGGTTTTTCCGATCGTTTCCTTTCCCGCTCCGAGGGATAAATAACGAAACGTGGCAACTCTTCTGTTTTGTCGGCACCTTATTTTCGCGGTAGCGACAGCTGGCGACTTTGCCTGGGGACTTGGTAGTTTCCTGGGATCCAACATCCCTTATGCGAGTCAGTTTGGGGATCCAACGTCCCCTGCGAGAGTCAATCCTAGCGCTTGTATAATTACTTGTTGGGTTGTGTTTATTTACCGCATTTTATTTCCCGCACTTTATTTCCAGTATGATATGATTATTTGTGCTATTGTGGGAGGGGCATTCTGATGAGTGAGAAGCCAGACCCAGGCTTGAGTGTACTTAGCATTAGTTGTGGAAATTAGTGGGCGCGTGCTTGCTTTGCAGGCACTAGTGTCCCATGAAATCCACGCTCAGACGAGGTTCTCCCGGTTGACTTCTTTTGCGGCCCTTTGGGCCTGAGGGGTTGTTGGTTTGGAGGATTGTCGACTCTGGGGACCGATCATTTGGGATTCAGTTGAGTGAGGCCGCTTCAGGAGATGGTGATGCCACACCTTCTGGGTATCGCATCACCCCTCTTGAATGTCTGTGACGCTGATGACCGCATAGGATGCCGAACTTGTGTCAGTTTAGGTCCATACCTGTGAGCAGGGTTGCGTTTGTTGCAGGAAGCCTTAACCTTCAGACTACCTGGTTTTCTTGATAGTGAATCGGTTTTGTTGGTATCAGAGGTTCTCATCATCAGATATATGATTGTTCTTGACAAAGCAGAGTTATAGTCTGACATCAGGGGTTTATCCTTATTATCAGATGTATGATTGTTCTTGATAGAGCAGATTTATGGTCCTATATCAGAGGTCCTTATTATCAGATGTGTGTTCGTTCTTGACAGAGCAGAATTTATGGTCCGATATCAGGGTTTTCTTCTCATCAGAGATAGGGTTGTTCTTGACAGAGCAGTATTGTGGTTTTGTTGATACAAAATCTTCATCTCCTCAACACCACAGTCGTCTTGATCTCCTGCTGCATGATTGCATTTTGCATTGTTTTGCATACTCCTTCGCATTTCATTAACGTGTGTCTGTGTTGCAGGTACCGTTTCCCCCCGATTCAGGTTTTCTTGCCTTCTATTGTGCTATTATGGGTTCTCTGAGGAAGACCGTGGCCTATAAGCTCCCCACTCCTGATGTTGTTCAGCTGACTGGTTTGATTGCTTTGGAAGATGATTCTGTGAGAGGTGAATTCAGAAAGTCTTACGGTAAACTGCTCAGCTTGGTTCGCAAACCTTCTGTGTTTGAGTTGAATGGGTTGCACGCCCTGCTGCAGTTCTACGATCCTCCGTTGAGATGCTTTACTTTCCAGGACTT
This sequence comes from Lathyrus sativus, assembly GCA_963859935.3. Taxonomy (NCBI): domain Eukaryota; kingdom Viridiplantae; phylum Streptophyta; class Magnoliopsida; order Fabales; family Fabaceae; genus Lathyrus; species Lathyrus sativus. The sequence goes on along the minus strand of OZ012741.1, from coordinate 399,802,385 downwards.
TATTCTCGCACCCACATTAGAGGAGTATGCTGATTTGTTAGGGGTGCCTATCAAGAGTCAGATGCCTTTTGTTCATATGGATGTTGAGCCTAATCTGGCTAGTCTAGCTCCTTCACTTCACCTAGATGCCTCCGAGTTGGTCTTGTCTAGTTGGAACAAGGTTCCTGGTTTCTCCTTGTAGTTCCTAGTGGGAAAAGCTCAGCAGTGCGCCAAAGACGGGTGTTGGATCGTGTTCAATGTCATCCTCGATCTGTGCATATATGGCATCATCCTGTTCCCCAATATGCCCGACTTTGTAGACTTCGACGCATTTCACATCTTTGCATCAGGGAATCCAGTCCCTACCTTGATAGGAGATGTCTATCATTCCGTCCACTACAAAAACGAGAACAGAATGGGTAAGAATGTCTTGTGCTGTGTACCCCTACTCTATAGATGGCTTGATAGTCACCTACCCAAGAAGGGTCCCTTTGCTTCGTCTGCAGCCACAGCTGAGTGGTCTGAGCGTTTGATGAGTCTATCAGCAGAGGATATTGCCTGGTTTGATAGAGATAGGTTGGGTACTGAGATTATCTTCAGCTGCAGTGGGTTTCTGAATGTGCCTTTGATAGGCAGGAAGGGCTGTATCAACTATAATCCATCTCTGCTGGTCCGACAGTTTGCTTATGCTTTGAGAGCTTCGCCGAAGGATGAAGAGGTGCAGGAATCTTTGTACCTCACTGGTCTTCCAGAGGGGGATGTGTTATCTAAGCTTCGGCACGCTTGGAATGGTATCTGTAAGCGGGGAAAGTCGTTGCTGGGAAAAAGTAATAGCCAAGCCTACGCTCCATATGTGACCTGGATCAGAGCCAGAGCAGATACTATAGGGATGCCGTTTCCACCTGCCCAGCTGGAAAGCCCTCCAGTGATTGAAGAGCCTACCACCGTGCCCATTCAGCAGCACAATCAGGTGTTAGCTGAGAGAGATGAGCTGAAAAAGGCAAATGAAGAACTGGAGAAAGAGTTGGCTCAACCAGAAGCGAGAGAAGTGAAGTCGTCCATTCCTTTAAGAGGCAAACAGAGCTGGTGAACCAGTTAGGGACGGATTTGACTAAGCAGATGGCTGAGCGTGAGCACTTGGGTCGGGACTTCAAAGACGTTAATAACGTACTAGCTACTAAGAAGCAGCACTTGGATGAAGCGTATCGGAGAATATCCAAGTTTAATCAGCATTGGAAGGCCACCCTAACCAATGGCAAAGAACGGGAGGATAAGCTGAAGCAACAGATCTCCAAGTTGAAAGCCCAGGCGAAGGCTAGTGAGAAGAGGTTTGATGAAGAAACGCTCGCAGATATGCCACTGAAAGCCTGCTCAACAAGGCTCTTGCTAACCTAAAGAAGCGCAAACTGACGTTTGAATCCAAGAAGCGGAAGCTAGAAGATTGTTTCGACGAAAGAGCATGGGAAGACTCAGTTGAAGGTCTTCAATACACTATTATGCGGAGGGAGTTACTCGTTGAAGGGTTGCTCACCCGGCCTGATCACCCATAAACGAGGGATCTGTTAGAAGAGTTTCGCGCCCGTGGCCGTGCTTGACTATATTTGTAATCCTTTTGTTTTGATCATTGTTGTATGCTGACCATCACCAGGCTTGTTGGTCGAGGTCATGCTGTTGATTCTGCTTGTACTCAGTGACATTATATACCGCCTTGATGGGCTTTCTTTATATGTATGAGATGTTATTTCCATGACTGGACTCGGACTTCTTATTATCAGCACTGGCACTCAGGCACTAGGATCCGGGGGGGCATATCCCTAACGCATAGACACACGTTTGCATTTGCATGAAGCATCTGCATAACGAACACTTTATCGTTTTTTCTAACCCTTTTGTGTATACAGGTTGTTTCAGGTTGTTCCAGGATTGATCAAAGGCCAATCCACCGCTATCCGACCAGAGCAAATCAAGCTAGAGCAATGGAGCAAGTGCAGACTGACGTTCAAGAACTCTGAGAGAGGATGGACCGGTTCATGGAGCTCATGCAAGTGGTCGCCAACGGCCAGGACCAGCTCAGAACATTGGTCCAGCCTCTGATTTCAAGGGTTGACAGCAATGGTGTACTCCACGGTAGGAGTATTCCAACCCCTCCACCTGTTGAAACTCCTCAGAATGGCATCCCCGTGACTGGGGGGAACGGTAGTGGCAACGGTAATGTGATCGCTAACATGGGGCTCAATGGTAATACGACTGGCGTCGGTAATGGGAATTTTGAAACTAATGTCAATGTTGGGCTGGGCAACGGCAATGCGGGTGTTGGAAATCTGTATGGGCCTCAGCCATGGTTAGAAGACCGTCAAGAAGATTTGTTCTCACAGAAAGGTGCTGAAAGAGAGTTGACTGCTGAAACACGTCTGAGGTTTAAGGCACTCGAGGACAAGATGAGGAATTTCGAGAACCTGAACACTATGGGTGTCGACATGTCCAAGTTGGGATTGATTGTTGACTTCAAGGTGCCTCCCAAGTTCAAGGTACTCGACTTTGAAAAGTACAAGGGCACCACCTGCCCTCGCGTCCACCTAAGATCATACTACCGGAAAATGTCCGCTCACTCTGAAGACAAGAAGTTGCTGATGCACTTCTTTCAGGATAGCTTGTCCGGGCCATCCCTGGAATGGTACATGAGTTTGGAACCTACCGGTGTGCGCACGTGGAAGGAACTTGCTGAAGCATTCGTGCACCATTACCAATATAACAGTGACTTGGCTCCAAACCGAGTTCAACTACAGAACTTGTCACAGAGGAACAACGAAGGGTTCAAGGAATACGCCCAGCGGTGGCGTGAATTGGCAGCTAGGGTTCAGCCGCCGATGGTTGAACGGGAGCTTGTTGAAATGTTTGTAGCCACCCTCCCAGGGGTCTATTACGAGAAATTGGTCAGCAGTATGTCTGGAAGCTTCTCATATCTCATCATCATCGGCGAGCACATTGAAAATGGGATCAAACTGGGGAAAATTCAAGGTGATCTATCCTCAGCTGGAGGAGGAAAGAAACCATATGGTGGCAAGAGGCGGGAAGGAGAAACGAGCGCCGTGTCCAACGCTCGAAGGAAAGGTAAAGGCCATCACCAGCAGGTGGCTAGCATAACCATCCCCGCTGTCCAACAACCCCAGCCACAGCAGCAGCAGCAGCAACAACCAAATCAGCAAGGGTACAGAAAGTATCAGAACAGGGCACCTCTATCAAGTCGTCACCTCGAGACGCCACCCATGTCTTATGCTCAACTGTTACAGACTCTGCTTCCGTTACAGCTAATCCATAAAAGAACCCTGGCCCCCTTGACAGGGGCACCTCCGCCAGGTTATGATGCGAATGCAACTTGTGAGTTTCACTCAGGGGCACCAGGCCACACGATAGAAAACTGCAAAGCCTTCAAGCACAAGGTACAGGATATGGTGGACGCCAAGATCATCAACTTCTCAGATAATGTGCCAAATGTCACGAAGAACCCTATGCCGAATCATAGGGGAGGTGGGGTGAATGCCATTATTGAAGAAGAGGGTTTAGATGTGTTGATTGACGTCAAGGATCTGAAGACACCGCTTAGCTTTGTTAAAGCCAAGCTGATGAAGAGAGGCGTCTTTCCGGGCTGTGCAGAATTGTGTATGGGCTGTGCGACTCGTCCTGATGGATGTGAACAGTTGATAGAGGGGATTTAGAGTCTGATGACCGAAGGAATCTTGCAGTTTAGCCGAAGGGCCGAATGTGGATCTGGAGAGGTAGTGCTGAAGCAGGATGATGAGGTTGCCACCATCACCATCCCTCGCCGGACGATCACCATTTCTGCACCCAGACCGCCCACGATTACCATCACCAAGGCTGGGCCGATACCCTTTGAAAGCACCAATGTTGTCCCATGGCATTATAGGGCAGACGTCTACTGCAACGGACAGAAGTTGGAACTGGAACCATTTGGGTCGTCTGTGGATAACGTAGTGGGCATTGGCGGAATCACACGCAGCAGGAGAGTGTTTGCTCCACCTGAGATTGTGGCAGACAAAGCGGACAAAGCTGATGTAACCGACAAGGGAAAGAGTAGATTCGTTGAAGAAACCCCTCGCGGGGTAGAAAAAGGACTTACTTGTTAAGGACACTGAAGAGTTTATGAGGTTGATTAAGAAGAGTGACTACAAGATCGTGGATCACCTCCATCAAACACCTTCGAAAATTTCCATCCTGAATTTGTTGTTGTGTTCTGAGGCACATCACAACGTGCTGTTAAAGGTTTTGAATGCCACGTATGTACCGCAGGAAATCTCGGTCAACCAGTTGGAAGGGGTTGTAGCCCACGTGAATGCTGGAAACGAGTTAAGGTTCACTGACCTGGAGCTGACGCCGAAGGGAAGAAGCCACAACAGTGCCCTGCACATCTCGATAGAGTGTAGGGGAACGATTATGTCTCATGTGTTGGTGGACACAGGGTCGTCACTCAATGTTCTTCCGAAGAAAGCATTGATGAAGTTAGATACCCGAGGATTGATTTGCACACCTAGTGATCTGGTTGTGAAAGCGTTCGATGGAACCAAACGTCATGTCTTTGGAGAGGTGACGCTACCAATCCAAGTTGGGCCGGAAACATTCGACGTAGTCTTCTATATCATGGACATCATGCCCGCCTACAGCTGTCTCCTAGGTCGGCCATGGATCCATTCTGCTGGCGCTGTGACCTCCACGTTGCACCAGAAGCTCAAGTATGCCGTTGGAGGTAGCGTCGTGACTGTATGTGGCGAGGAGGATATAATGGTGAGCCACTTGTCGTCCTTCAAATATGTTGAGATGGATGGGGAAATCCACGAAACCCTATGTCAGGCGTTCGAAGCTGTTAAAGTCAAGAACGTAGCTCTAGTAATGACCGAGAAACCAAAGATGACTCTCTCTTCCTTCAGGGAAGCCCGGGCCGTTGTTCAAGCCAGATCTACCCCAGGCTGGGGGCAAGTTCTAGAAATACCTAATAAGCAGGACAAGTTTGGGTTAGGGTACTCTCCTACGGCCGAAGCCTCATCTTCTCACAGTGCATCACGAAGTAAAGGGCCGATCCAGTTTACCAGTGGCGGGGTGATATTTGAAAGTGTCAACACAGTGTCTGAAGACGGCGAAGACAGCGATTGCGACCTAGACTCCTGGATCCAGCCAAGCAAACCAGGCGAGAGCCTCAACAACTGGTCTATCAGGGATACCATCCAAGTGACAGGCAAAGAGTAATGATTTACTTTCTCCAATCATTGTACAACCCTATGTCCTACCCGGGGCATGGTGGTTTTATTGTCAGGGCCTTGTTTGATTATGTACATGCATTTTACCAAATAAATCAAAAGGTGTTTTTCTTCGCATTCAAATGTTGTGATCTCTGTTATTCCTGTTTTATATTTGTTTCGAAAAACAATAAAATGGCAATGGGGTTTGTGCTAACCTGCATATCCTTGTCTTAAGCTTAACCCTTGTTATTGCAGGATCCATATAACAGATGACATCGACTCTGGACCTTCTACGAATCACTTCGACTTCGATTGCCCAATCTATCAAGCCGAAGAAGAGATTGATGAAGACGAAGACCTTCCCGAAGAGTTGGCCCGCTTGTTGAAACAAGAAGAGAAAGTTATTCTACCTCACGAAGAAGAGATTGAGATTGTGAATTTGGGTTCTGAGGAGCTAGTCAGGAATGTCAGGATAGGGGCTGCCTTGCAGAGTGATGTCAAGCAGAGATTGGTCGAGATGCTGAGAGAGTATAATGACATTTTTGCTTGGTCATACGAAGATATGCCCGGACTTAACACTGACATCATGGTCCATCACTTGCCGCTGCGAGAAGATTGTCCTCCCGTTAAGCAGAAGCTTAGGAGGACATGACCAGATATGGCCGTTAAGATCAAAGAGGAAGTGCAAAAGCAACTTGATGCTGGCTTTTTAGCGGTCATTACTTACCCTCCATGGGTCGCCAACATAGTGCCTGTACCGAAGAAGGATGGTAAGGTGCGAATGTGCGTCGATTATCGGGATTTGAATAGGGCGAGCCCTAAAGATGATTTCCCGCTCCCCCATATTGATGTGTTGGTCGACAATACAGCTCAGTTCTCCGTATTTTCGTTCATGGATGGCTTCTGCGGTTACAACTAGATCAAGATGGCGCCGGAGGACATGGAGAAAACCACGTTTATTACACCTTGGGGAACGTTTTGCTACAAGGTAATGCCTTTCGGTCTGAAGAACGCAGGGGCCACTTACCAACGAGCAATGGTTACTTTGTTTCATGACATGATTCATCATGAGATTGAAGTCTATATTGATGACATGATTGCGAAGTCCCAAACGGAGGAGGGACATCTGGTCAATTTGCTGAAGCTTTTTGAAAGGCTTAGGAAGTTCAGGTTGAGGTTGAATCCTAACAAGTGTACTTTCGGAGTACGGTCCGGAAAGCTACTGGGGTTTATTGTGAGTGAAAGAGGTATCGAGGTTGATCCTGCGAAGATTAAAGCGATACAAGAAATGCCAGCGCCAAAAACAGAAAAAGAAGTTCGTGGTTTCCTGGGAAGAATAAACTACATTGCAAGGTTTATTTCTCAGCTCACGGCCACGTGTGAACTGATGTTCAAACTGCTAAAGAAAGATCAGGCGATTATCTGGAACGAGGATTGCCAGAAGGCATTTGATAAGATAAAACAGTATCTGCAGGAACCTCCGATCTTGATACCCCCAGTGGCCGGACGACCCTTAATCATGTACTTGACAGTTCTTGAGAATAGTATGGGGTGTGTTCTCGGTCAGCACGACGAGACGGGTAGAAAGGAGCATGCCATTTACTACCTGAGTAAAAAGTTCACAGACTGTGAATCTCGCTACTCGATGCTGGAGAAAACGTGTTGTGCACTAGCCTGGGCTGCCAAATGTTTACGACAGTACATGCTCAATCACACGACCATGCTAATTTCGAAGACGGATCCGATCAAGTACGTCTTCGAAAAACAAGCACTTTCGGGCAGGATTGCCAGATGGCAAATGGTGTTGACAGAATATGACATTCAGTACGTTTCCCAAAAGGCCATCAAGGGTAGCGTATTGTCTGAGTACCTTGCCGAATAGCCGATCGAAGATTATCAGCCGATGAAATTTGAATTCCCTGATGAGGATATCATATTTCTCAAAGCGAAAGATTGCGATGAACCGTTGCCCGACGAGGGTCCAGACAGGAAATCCCAATGGAAATTGATATTTGACGGGGCGGTTAATTCTTACGGAAGTGGCATTGGGGCGATCATCACGACTCCCCATGGATCCCACATCCCGTTCACTGCTAGACTGACGTTTCCGGTCACCAATAATGAAGCGGAGTACGAAGCGTGCATCATGGGTCTAGAAGAAGCGATTGATTTGAGAATCAAGAACCTAGATGTATATGGTGACTCGGCACTTGTGATCAACCAGATTAAAGGGGAGTGGGAGACTCGTCAATCAAATTTGGTGCCGTACATGAACTATGCCAGAAGGCTGCTTCCGTTCTTTGATCGAGTGGAGCTCCATCATGTGCCCAAGGCTGAGAATCAGATGGCTGACGCCTTAGCCACGTTGGCTTCGATGTATAAAGTCAATTTTTGGAATGAAGCTCCAAGAATTGTCCTTTCTCGTCTTGATAGACCTGCATTCATCTTTGCGATCGAGGAAGCCTCCGACGGCAAGCCATGGTTCCATGACATCCAAACCTTCCTTATGACTAAGGAGTATCCGGCGGGAGCGTCAACCCAGGATAAGAAGACTCTGAGGAGGCTGTCTGGAAATTTTTATCTCAATCCTGATGGAGTTTTGTATAAAAGAAACCACAATCTCGTGCTACTCAGATGTGTAGATGAGAAAGAAGCGAGTATGCTCATGGAAGAAGTCCATGAAAGCACATTTGGTACGCACGCCGGCGGACATGCTATGACGAGAAAGATCCTGAGAGCAGGATACTACTGGCTGACGATGGAATCAGATTGGTTTAAATTCACGAAGAGATGTCATAAATGCCAGATTTATGCTGATAAGATTCATGTGCCGCCGTGCCCGTTGAATGTCATGTCCTCCCCATGGCCGTTCTCCATGGGGGCATCGACATGATAGGCAAGATCGAGCCCACTGCATCTAATGGTCATCGCTTCATTCTAGTAGCTATCGACTACTTCACCAAGTGGGTGGAGGCAGCCTCATATGCTAATGTGACCAAGCAGGTGGTGGCTAAATTCATAAAGAGGGACATCATCTGTCGTTACGGAATTCCCGAGCGGATCATTACTGATAATGGTTCGAATCTGAATAACAAGATGATGAAGGAGCTGTGCCAGAGTTTCAAGATTGAACACCACAACTCATCTCCTTACCGGCCAAAGATGAATGGCACCGTTGAAGCGGCCAATAAGAACATCAAGAAGATTGTACAGAAGATGGTTGTGACATACAAGGATTGGCACAAGATGTTTCCATTTTCCCTGCACGGTTATCGTACGATGGTACGTACATCAACCGGGGCAACTCCCTTCTCACTGGTGTACGGTATGGAAGTTGTCCTACCGTTGGAAGTTGAGATCCCTTCTTTACGAGTTTTGGTTGACGTAAAACTCGATGAGGCAGAATGGATTAAGAACCGACTAAACCAACTCAGCCTGATGGACGAGAAGAGGTTAGCATCGATTGCATATGGTCGTCTGTACCAAAGCCGAATGAAGAAAGCCTATGATAAGAAGGTGCGTCCTAGAAGCTTTCAGACGGGTGATCTCGTCCTGAAGAAGATTCTTCCTCCACATTCCGATCATTGGGGCAAATGGACTCCCAATTACGAAGGTCTGTACGTCGTCAGCAAGGTCTTCTCGGGGGGAGCCTTGTTGTTATCCACGATGGATGGCGAAGATTTTGCATCCCCAGTGAACGCGGACGCAGTTAAAAAATACTTTGCTTAAAGAATGACCCGCTGGAAAGAAAAAGAATATCCAGGCAAAAATGGGGCATCCCGGCGAACCATAAAAAAGGAAAAAGGTTCGGGCAAAAATTAGGGATATGAAAGAAAAGAATGTACACCCGCAAAGTCAAAAACCTGGAAGGGTGGCTTTGGCAAAAAAGGGTATCCAGGTGAATCGAAAACCCGAAAAGGTGATTCAGGCAAAAGTTAGGGATTTGAAAAAGCAAATGACTACATTCCGCGTATGGACTTTCATTGTTTAGTGGTTTGGAAGACCTGAGGGCCGTTTATCTGAATCAATCTCTTCTGAAGCTGAAGCGTCGGAGAAGTATCAAAGTCGAGTGGGTCATAGAGGGATCAACTCATGGTGTTTGTCTATGCCTCGTTGCCGACATTTGTGTATATACTAATGTATATTTATGTTTTATATTTGCGCAGCTTCCTCATTCCAGGAGCTTGCATCTGTTGTAAAACATTTTTGCTCATTCAGGGGTTCGTTATCAATAAAATGTATACTATTCAGCAAGTCTGTTTGTTTGTTTAGCATCTATCTGTTTTGTTTGCAGAAAAGAATGCCGATGTTTTTGATAAAATGCGCATACATAAACTTACTGGCCTAGGCCATTGATTGTTGAAACAATTAATTACTTGAACATTGTCACAAGATGATAACCTCGATAGGTCCCTTTGAGAAGGGTATCTTGTCTGTTTGTTTGTGTTGTTGCAGGTGTAGCATATACCAGGCAGTACGCCGTATGCGTCCTCAAGCAGAGAAGATTCTCTCCCCAACCAGATGTATCCTGAAGGATCGTCACTTCCCTAGCTGAGTCATACACTGAAGTGTGCAGCACTCGATAGTACAAACCGAAGTTTTCAGCGGAATTGAAATTCCCCACAGAGTTGTACTCTCCCCTGTAAGCAGGACGATTCCTTCTTCCCCAGTCGAGTTTGCAAACCCCCAAGAGAGTCGAGTCCTTGGAAGCCGTGCAGGCCATGATTGGTTTTCCCCTAGTAAAGTGTTGAATGGCTGACGCTGTATTTCCCCACCGGAGTCGTTATCTCCGGGACAGTTTTAGCCGCGAAGGTCGTGCAGTTTATTTCTGCGATTGACATCATTTTCCTCAGCAGTTGTGGTTCGTATGCCCGGTTGAGCGGGTTCAGGTCTTGTAGAGTTGTATTCCCCTGCAGCAGTCGACTGAAGTTCATTTCCCCGGGCAGAGTCCAATTGAGATTGGTGTGACTGTTTACCCTCGGCAGGATGATTCCTTCTTTCACCAGAGTGGTCCTTTCTCCTTGACAGGAGGCTTTTCCCTTCAGCATTTATTTTGCTGATGGGGTCATAGCGTTTTGCATGATTGCATAGCATTTACCCTAAAAATGCGTAGCATTTCCACAGTGTGGAGCATTGCGCCATCGTCAAACATATGCATATGAAACATGAGCTAGGTTGTTACCGTTCTTGTTTTGCAGGTATTCCCCAGCAAAGTCGCTCGCCCAAGATGATTCTTGAATTCCCCAGTGAAGTGGTTTGCTTAAGATGATTCTTAAAACCCCCAGTGAGGTCGCCAGAGTTGGTTGCTCAAGTTGATACTTAGAGTCCCCGACAGAGTGTTTGCTCAGGATGACTCCTGAAATCTCCAACAGAGTTATTGGTTCAGGGTGATTCTTGAAGTCCCCGACAGAGTCATTTGCTCAAGATGATTCTTGATTTCCTCAGCCGAGTTTATTTTTCCAGGATGATTTCTAGATCCTTGAAGAAGAGTTACTTAATAGTTCTCCAGAATCCCCAGCGGAGATGTGAAATCCCCGGCAGTTTGGAAACAGAAAAGTTGAAACTTCTCTTGAAGACTTGATGATTGAAGTCCGGCAGCGGTGCCAAAACCCCAGACTTATTGATGAAGTCTAGCTGCAATGTCGAAGCAGTTTACTCAGCTGATGCAGAGTGCCTGACGGCAAAAGATTGTGTATCCTTATTGATTCGGGAATGATTAAGGATCCTATTGGAAGACTTACTGATGAAGTCAAACCACGAGGTCGAAGCAGTTCTCTCAACTGATGCGGAGTTCCAGATGGCAAAAGATCGTATATCCTTATTTGGTTCATGATTGACCGAATATTCTATTCCAGGCTTACTAATGAAGTCCGGCTGACGCCTGAAAATTCCCTTGAATGCCTGATGGCGTGATTAACTCGATTGTTAAAAAGTTCCTAATGACCCGATGAGTCCCAAGAATTCTTCTGCTATGACGCAAAATTCCAGATGGCATGACCAACCATTCATTACCAGTTACCGTGTAACCGGTGAACCCTTGATGACTTGAGGATGAAGATCTACAGCAAAATCAGATGATCATCATGACAGAGATTTGAGATTAGACCTTCCACCGGTTACCGTGTGACCGATTCCCCAGCAAGTTGCCGTGCAACTGGCATGCTCAGTTTTGAAGATGTTCCTACCAATCCAAGTATTGTTTACCTGTGCGGTTGGCAAATCACCCATTACCGTGTAACCAGTGATCCCTCGATGATTTGAGGATGCAATGATATCAGATAAATCATAGAATCATCCTGACGGAGATTCAGATCAGTATCAGTATTTCTCCAGCTAGTTGTCGTGCAACTATTATTTCAGTTTCCGAAGATTTGTTCCCATCAGAGTACCGTGTACTTGTGCAGTTGGAAAATTTCCGGGTTTGTTGGTATTCAACTGTCATTTACCTTGATTGTTTGAGAGCCGTTCGCTTCTCACCCAGTCAGGTCCAAGCCGTTCGAATAGGGGCAGTTGTTGCACCCCAAAATTTGCCCAACATTTCTTTACCTAGCTTATGTTTCATTTCATTCACATTAGCATTATCATTTGCATTTCATTGACATGTGTGCAGGATATCAAGGGGTATGATTACCAATCAAGGGCTATACAAGACTATGAAGCTAGGTAAGAAGGTTATTCAGATATTCAAGGGTTGATATCCTTGTCAGAGAAGTTAAAAGATCCTCAGAGAGAGTGATTGAAACCAAGTATGTGAGTCTCCTAACTTGAGAGTTGTGGGAAGCCATCAGATGATTCTGAGGTCATGAAGATGGACTTGAGGTCTTTAGAGAGCTCATGAGAAGTGTTGAAGATCACTTTGAGGCCTAGACAGGTCATTGTGGAAGATTAAGAAGGCTCAGCCATGAGTGGTGCAGCTAGGGTTTGACTAGGTCAATCCTAAGTCAACTGATGATTTAAAGAAGGTTGAGACCTAATTCAAGAGTCATGTGATCATGGATTGATGAATTGAGATGTTATAAGGATTATTACAAGGTTAACTCATCATGATTGAAGAGTTTGAGAAGTTTCAGGCTAAGGTTTCTAAGGCTTGATAGTGTAAAATCCCCTAGTTTGACCCCTATCTTCAAGGCAATTTAGCTCAAGATGTGTTTGTCATATCATCTTTCCCCTAACATGATTGTTGTAGATCACGGTCTTAGCTTTAATTTGAGTGCTAGAAGTCCTTGATAGGATTTGTAGAACTCAAGTTATGACTTTGACAAGTTACAGGTCATCTGAGGTATGTGAATTTAGGGGCTTGAAAGTTGTCCAACTTGCATCAAACGTTTGCCCTAGAAGGATGATACCTATGAACTTTTGGTCAACATGAATGTTGTTCCTTATCCTCTTAGATTTCTATAGAGTACTATAAGTCCTTGATAGGATTTGTAGAACTCAACTTATGGCTTTGACAAGTCAAGGGTATTTTGGACATTTGGTGATTATAGGTCATTTGTGATCATAGGCCATTCTCACCAACTTAGAGGTCTCAAATGCATTTTTGTTCAACATGAAAGTTGTTCAAAATGATGTTTTTAGCTTGTCTAAACATCAAGTGTTCATTGATATGGATTATATCAAGCATTGGTTGAAGAAACTTCACATAAAAGCCATTTTAATGAATTAAAATGAGAAAATTCAAAATAAATGAGATTAACATGTTTCCAAGTCAAATTTGTGGTCATTTTGAATGGAATTAATGTTTTAGAAAGATTGGAATTGCCACATTTTTGATTTGAGGGCCATAACATAGCCATTTGGATGGTTACTTCACAAGTAAGAAACATATCATATACATTCCATATGTTGAAACCAAAGGAAGAAAACCATTTCATTACACTCCTTAATGATTAAGTGAATGGTTTGGAAGTTTATTAGAGCATGACCAAGGCTTAAAGGCACATATCCATGTTGAATTTTGGAAGGAAAAGTGAAGATCCAAAATCCATGATTGGGCCTCATATCCATCTGAACACATTATAAATAGAATTTGGATCATGTTAGAAAGGTTCTGGTGCAGAATTTTGTTGAGAAGCCATTGGAGTGAGGTGAAGGAAAAGCTTGAAAATTGAAAATTCGTTTTGGAGAATCAGGAAGTTTCAACCAGAATTAAGCATCAAGAATCATCCACCATTACTCCTTGAAGGATTCTGCAAAGTTTGGAAGAGAACTGAGGTGTGTGATCACTGCAATTCAAGCTTCAAGGTTGGTTCTAATTTCTTGAAATATCTCTCTGATTATGCACTTTTAATCCATTAGAAGCATGTGGTTAAGTTCCCCTCAGGATGTAGATGGATTCTGGTTAATTAATTTGATGGTTAGAGACAAGTTAGGGTTTATGCCATTTTCGGTTGAGATCTTGTTTTTGCAAACCATGCGTTTTTAGCATAAACTAGTGGTATGGTTGAATTCCTGAGGAAATTATGGTCAACTTTCATCAAGAAATCGGTTGGAATGGTTGATTATAGAGAGAGTTAGGGTTGGACGAGGCTGGCCGGAAAAGCTAATGGCGGTGGCCATGGCTGCGCGCGTGTTTTGTCATTTGCAGAAATTCAAATAGAGATGATATAATCTCTATCGTCCATGCTCGAGGAGAATTTGACTCAGTCAGTAGATCCAACGTCCATTGAGCGAGCCACGTACCCCCCTCCCCTCAACGCTGCGTTTCACTTATGGGAGTTCAGGCTTTGTGATGAGAGGCGTGCATCCAAGGGAGCGCGGGTTCGAAACTGGGTGTGCAATGTTTTCTTTTGTTTCAGTTTGATAATTGGAGATGAATGTGAGCGCCTGGGCCTAGGAATTCTTTGATATCAACCCCCCCCCCCCTTGGCCCAATCCAGAAATTAATGAGAAATAATTGCTATTTACCACGCAGGTTTCACCAATTTCTTTTATTTTCTTCTAATTTCTTCATTTTTACATAGTTTAGTAAATAATCCATAAAAAATTGAATACTAACTCAAATAATTCCATTCTTTTTTCCATGGATTCATGATTGAATCTAGTTTTTTTTAGATAAACAAATATTAATATTTCATGAATTTTTGATTTTATTTGCATTTGTTGAATTTTAATTGATGTTAAAATAATCATGGTTGATACTTTGTTTTGTTGAATTTGGTTTGAGCATTTGATGATTATTATTGCCTTGATTTTTTGCGTGTAGATAGCATAGATATGCATGTTCCCCCCAGATTTTTCTCACATTTTTGGGATGAATGTAGGTGGTAGTTTTAAGTTGAAACTTTAGGTGTTCCATTTTTAGGGTTTATGCTTAGTACCTTGTGATCTAGGTTTTATTTCTAGGACTTGGTGGATGATTCAATCTCTGGATTTTGTATGGTAGATTCATGATTGAATTAGGTTCCCATAGTTATTTTGGTAGGATTTTACAATTGGTTTTAGTATTTTAGTTAGGATTAACTTTAGTACTAGGTTTTAGGTGATCCTAACTTGCTAATTCAACTAGAATGATTTCTTTAGCTCCCTTAGATTAGGGTTTTGCCTCCCTTTCTCTTGGATGGTGTTGAAGACAAGCTTGGGATACCATTGTTGGAGTGCTTGAAGAAGCTTGGATGTGAAGATTTCCCTTCTTTTGGTTTGAGTGTTGTTTAGGTGTTAAGATTAGGGTTTGCAAGCAGAGCTTCTAGATAGATTCTCTTCTTTCATAAACATGGAAGGTGTTGATCACTTCCATTCTCCCCTATGATGTAAGTTCCCCTTGTGAAGGCCTCATCCCTCCTTTGGTAGGATGTGTGGCTCTTCACAAGTTGGTAGAACCTTTGAGGGTTCCTTTCTCTGATAAGGGAGTGCTTAGTGGTGACCTTTGGTCTTCACTCTGTTGTCCACTATCCAAACCTTGCTCTTGTTAGATGAATATTTCTCCCTTGCTAGAGGATGGAGTTCCTTGTTAGAAGATTGAAGATGCTAGAAGTTGCTTCTTCTCTGTATTTGAAGACTGTCATTGGAGCTGAAGCTTGAAGACCAAGAAGAACATGTTGACACTTGTGAAGAAGATCCAGCTGAGGTCAAAGGAAGAGCTGAAGCTCGAAGTTGGAGAACAAGTTGATACTTGTGTGTGATGCATTGAAAGCTTGAAGAAGCAAGTTGAAACTTGCTATTGAATATAAAATCCTTGGAGAACAGTTGAAGACTGAGGACTGGACTGCTTTGCTGTGAAGCTGTGGAGGCTGTTGATTTGCTTTCTTTTCTGTCTGTTTTCTTTCTGTGCAACTGTATTGGTGTGACTTGTTTGATTTGCTTGATGCATTAGAATAAGTTCATACTTAGATTGTGTTAAGCTAGGAGCATGATTGCACTATAGGTTGAGTTGCTCCCTCTGCTTGTATTGTTACTGTATGGCTTTGCTTGCGGGTGTTCGGTAGAGCCCAACTCCCTTGCCTATGTGGTTTGTGATTTGCTTGATAGCATGTTATTTCCTCTGTATGATTGCAGTTGTTGTGTTTGCTTGATAGCATGTTATTTTCTGTATGATTACAGTTATTCATATCTGGCTCGAGGTTGAGATGAGCTTGTGGAGGCTGGTGCCCCACACACATTTCCTCCCTCACTTGCATTGCATGCATTTTACAGTCGTTTACTGTTTACTGTTTAAGCTGATGCTTTATCTGTTTCTGTTTATCATTGACATGATCCCTTAGGAATCTCACTTCCTTTGATAAGGAAGTGATGATTAGAACTTTAGGTTGAAACCTATGCATGATAACTTCTAGGAGTTCCCTGTTTCAAACTTCAACCATAGGATGAATCCTTGGCATGACAACATTAGGACTTGATAGTCTCCCCGTAGTTGAGCCTGTTCTCTCTTCTCATCTCAAAACAAATCAAAATACAGTAATAAAGATAAACTGACGTCGTACGTTACGAGCCTTAAGCTATCTAAGAAAGGATTGTTGGAGAGTTTCTTTTCAACAGTCTGGATGTTTAGTATGGCACCCTTTGGGTGACATGCGACACATTCACTCTCAGGTCATAGTCTCTAGTGCGATATTGGTTGCAAACATCCATAAAAATTAGTTCTTCCGTAAAAGACAGAAAATAAACTTCAAACCTTTTTGCCCCGTGGGCCCATAATTCAAAGGAAAGCTTTTCTGAAGAAAAGAGTGTCGTTAACTCCCAGTTCTACCGCAAACGGTAACGCTTAAGTCTCCAAGGGTCGAGCTGCATACACCAAACTGCTGGAACTGTCTGTTAACCCTACTCGATAAAACAGATGAATCTGAATTCCCGTAATCTGTATTATCCCGAACTACGTAAGCTCTGATCTGTCATATCTGTTGAGAGTACGTAGGCACAATACTGATGTATTGGCGAGCCACTTTCCCCGTAACCCGTAGTTAGTCGAACTACGTTGACTCTGATTTCTCATTCTCTGATGAGAATACGTAGGCATAAAGTGCGACGCTTTGCCTAGTCATTTTCTTTTCTTTTCAGACCAGCCTTGATAGGTAGATAGATAGAACCAACCCGTCATATAAACACAACAAGCATGGATCCCATCGAGTACGATGGACGTGAGGGGTGCTGACACCTTCCCCTTGCGTAACCGACTCCCGAACCCAGACAATGGTTGCGATGACCTTGTCTTATACCTTTTCGTCAGGTTTTTCCGATCGTTTCCTTTCCCGCTTCGAGGGATAAATAACGAAAGGTGGTGACTCTTCTGTTTTGCCGGCACCTTATTTTCGCGGTAGCGACAGCTTGTTTTCCAAAACATTTAGTGTAGGAAATGGGAAGAAAATTAACTATTCAAAGATTACAAAAGTATGGCCAAAGAAGTTATCGAAAACATGAGTTGGTGGGGGTTGACATTCCAATTATAATGCATTGAAGGCAATGATGCTGCCATGTTGTTGATGCAGGATGCATAAACAATTTGTGATGCAGGTAGGAAAAGTATTGTGAAGTATACAATGTTAAGCCATAGTAATTGTTGATGTTGCATAAAATAAATAACTTGTATTGGCAGACTCTTTAGAACCGGATATAATTAATATATGACAAATCACAGTTGAAAATAGAAGGATTAAGGAAAGTCATATTAAGATGAATTCTTATAAGTTCCACAAGTTCAAATTGGTAATGATATAGAAAGAGATTTGTTTTGTTGCTGATTAAAATCATGTAGAAACATTGTAATTATCAAGACCTAAAATTCATAAGTCTAAGTAAGATGAGGATCAGTAATTTGGTTTTTCTCCAAAGAAACAAAAACAATTTGTGTTGTGTTTCAAATGAACCTGTTCATATGGTCAAGGCATCAATGTAAGTATCAGCATATCATTGATTGCAAAACAAACATGTCTGAGGCATATTACATAATACATAGGTTTGTGCATAAGGGAGTACATAAGATTGAATTCAACAACAGTAGTTAACATAGTTGTGCAGAAGTTTGGAATGAATCCTTACACAAATGATCTTAACAAAATATTTGAATCTAACACAAAATGAGGTACTCACTAAAAAGTCACGCCTTCTTGAGGTGCTTTACCTTGGTTGCTGAATTCTTTGGAGTCAGGACATCATCTTGAAAAAAATCATAAGGAAAAGTAGTAATGGTAGCCCTCTTAGCCAGGGTGTTGCTAGAGCAAGTGGATGGACTACAAGTTTGGGTGGCAGAAATTTCTGGATGTGTGTTGTAGTGTTGGTCAAAAGATTGGGTTTTCTAGACAAAACAAAAATTAATGGTCAATATGTTATGCCTCGATTACAAAATAGTATATTGGAAGTTTTATAACATGTTAAGAAAGAAGACATACAATTGGTTCAAGTTCAATATCCATAGCATGCTCTGTATCAATTTTCAAAAAGGCAGCCTTATAGGTATGCTGCCAAAACATAAGACCACAAATTGAAAGCAATCAGTTATGTTCAAAACATGATAAATTTTAGATTTACGCATTATGAGTTCATTTCCACAACCAAATCGTACCTCATCTGGTTTAAAGGCTTCAAATAATGTTTTGTAAACACCAGGATCATTAAGGATAGTAACAATTGAGAATTGATCGAAAAAAGATTGATATTTGATTCTAAATGCAAATTGTTGATCCAAAAGTTTGTCTAGGTGTATGGGATAAATTTTTGGGTTATCCTCTCCAGCCTTGATGAATAATCACATCATAAATTTAAAGTAGGTGAGTAAAACCATGAATAAGAGAAACATAGTAATCAAATGAATAATGCATTTACCTCCTTCATTACTTGTCTCAATTCCCTAGCAGTCATAGTAACATATGGAAT
Organism: Lathyrus sativus; assembly: GCA_963859935.3. Classification (NCBI taxonomy): domain Eukaryota; kingdom Viridiplantae; phylum Streptophyta; class Magnoliopsida; order Fabales; family Fabaceae; genus Lathyrus; species Lathyrus sativus. The sequence goes on along the minus strand of OZ012741.1, from coordinate 399,783,849 downwards.
AACATCTTTATCCAAAAACACAAAGCATCCAACATGATTATCAAACTCGACTTCTACCTCGATTTTGTATCTATGCCATGAAAACAAAAGCGGTTCAAGTATGTAAAACAGGTTGCGAAGTTATAATTGAATGTATAAAAGCGATATAGAAATATTACTTTGTCGCAGGTTCAACATCTTTGACTCCACAAACACATATGAATTTGGGGCCAGTGGACTTGTTTGATGTCTTACAACTGGGGCAAGCCGATGAAATACCAATGGTTGTGGAAAAATAATCCTAGTTTGACATCACAAAGAGTTGGTGGATATTTCAAGAAATAATTAAGGTTGTAACGACAATTTAAAAGCAGACCTTGCCGATTTCACAAATGTGACAGATACTCTTAACATCATTAGAGTTTGTCCAGCTTTTGTTGCCAGACTGCATAAAGGATTTAGAAGTTTGGGTTATAGAATGAGTTGGTGCAACAGCTGAGTGTGTGGATCCTAGCCTGGAAATTTTTTGTAGAACCTTAATTATTAACAAATTAAATTAAAGTAAACCGAGTTCGGCAAAACTATAGACAAGTAACTAACTATTTAATGTAGGAACATACTTGGTTTTAAAATCGAGAACTTGGGGATGCTCCAAGTTGATGTGGAGTCTTGATCCATTCCATGCATTAGATAGGCTAGGCAATCCAGATGTTGCTTGACAAAATTCAGACTTTAAGTTATTAAATTGATAAACATAGCATGCATATTACATAATGATGTTATTTGTAAAAACTTGAGACAAAATATTACTACTAACCGAAGATGCTACTACAAAAATGGACATGCTGCTACAAATGTTACTACTAACTGAAATTGTATTACATGGGATCATTTTGAAAGGACAGGTTGCATTATAAATTGAGACAAGTTCATTGTCACTTTATTTTCTAGTTATGTCCTATTAATACATCTAAGCTTGCAAGAGTCATCCATTTCAAAAGAGGACACTGCAATGGATACCAACAAAATTCATCAGGCAGATGTTTCAAGAACACAAAAATCTTTAAAATAATTTGTGAATTACAAAATTCAGAATGGTAAAATGGTAAGATTGATACATCAGTGGAAAAACAATGGACATGCTGCTACATATGTTACTACTAAATGATGGTAGCATTATAATTTGAGACAAGTTCCATCTAAGCTTGCAAGACTAATCAATTTCTAAAGAGCACACTGCAATGCATACCTACAAAATGCATAGTCACTTCTTTGAAGAACAAAAATATCATTAGAATAGCCTTAAAATTATTAAACAAAGATCTAAATATGAAAATGCACAATCATAACTACTAACCAATGCAAATTACAGAAGTAAGAGCTGAGAAACTGATTATAATCCAATAGACTTGGATGTGTATCACAATAACTTTGTTACCTTGATTTTGCTTGCATCATGCGTGTGTTAAGACAATGAGTGTTGGTCCAGGAAACTTGTTGGAGCTATTATATCTCATGAACTATTTACCGTAATCATCCCATAATGCAACCTCAATAATATTTCCAGCTCCATCTCTTAGAGTGATGTTGGCACATGATTTCTTACCACCACCGCCCATTTGCATCTTGACAACATCTTGTAAAACCCCGATGACATCTGTAATATATGAGAATGAGAAAAAGTGACAATGTTTTCATATGACAAATAGCAATATACAACATATGTATAATATGAATACATTTTACCATATAAGAGATCAATGATGAAATTTCCAGTGAGGAAGTCGACAATCGACTTAAACTTGTATTGGAGGTGTCGGTATTTCGGGTATTGGCAATTTTGAAATAGTCGTTCCTCCATTTAAGACAAGTTTCAACTTGTTGGGGCAAACTCTGAAAGTGTCGTCATTAGGCATTGGCTCTCCATTGTAAAGGCAATAAGTGTCATGTTCAGTCAGCTGTTCAGACAAGTCTTTAAACTCGGGGTTCCGAGTTGTGACATGGATTTGATCACCCTACAAAATGGATAAACATTCAAGGAAATGAACAATAATAATATAGAAACAGAGCAGGTAATGATTACCTGTGAATCTTGAATCACCATTTCGAAATGATGCAGTCCACTTTTCTCCTTCACAATCCAAAGATCAACAACTCTAATGAGCATTTTCCAAACTTGTTTCCCTTTCTCCAAGTCCTTGATGAGTATTGGGGGTCTTGACATGGTTGCTTAGATACATAACAGAAAATAAATTGCTCAGTTGAATGAACATTAATCAGTATTCATATTTTTGCGGTGGAAATAGGATATCAAACTATTAATTAATTTGAATCACAATTCTTAATTCACAACCGCTCTTTGATTTATCCGAAGGAAAAGGTCAAAAGAGGGAAAAACTATTTTTGCATCGTAAACACAATGCAGGGAGAGACCTAGGTAAGGGGTTGGTTAAGCTTAGGGAAGGTACTAGCGCCCTAAACTTCTGTAGTACTTTACAGGAACCTTTTGTTTATTGTATGCTTTTTTATTTTATTATCTGCTTTAATATATATCGAGCTAAGGGATAGAGTGACCTAAAGAGACCTAAGAGTTAGTCCTAAGTTTACTCGGCAAGACGTCGCATCTTGTGCCTACATATCCTGACGAGAATGGAATCAGAGTAATTGTAGTTCCCCTCGAGAGGGAGGTTAGAAACTTCTTGATTGTGGTCAAGGTTTCAAGGGGAGTAAGCATATCTTAAGGACACGCTTACGTGGAGTTTTGAAACTCCTATTTCTATGTTGAAATATTGAATTGAAATTAGGGTTAAATTAGGGATAAAATTAAGGATTCCACGGCGGGAAACCATAAAACAGAGTACAGAGACTCTTTGACCTAATGCTAGGGTAAGGGGAATTTTCGTCCACGGCGGGACACCTAGGCGATTAGGGTTTTGAAATGGTCAAACGTTAGGGTTATTAACTCGGCGGTCAAACTGTTTAGACCTATTCCTTCAGAGGGCGAAATGGTAAAACATGCAAACATGGCAAAATATTATATGGCAGAAATAAAGTGCAGAAAGTAAAGGAACCGGCGCGACGATCACTCGCGTAAATTACAAATCGCCAAAAAGGCAAAATAAAATAAACCGCGACCATGGCCTCGCGTGAATTACATCCATGGAACCAAAATAACTTGAAATAAATTGTAATCGGAATCTATGTATAATCTGAAGAGAGAAACAGTGAACATTAGTGAAAAGTTAGACGGGAATATGGCAGACACATTTAATATTAAAAGAAAGACGAAAATGCAATTTGAAATTTTTATTATTGTTTTGTTAATTTTTATATTTTGTTTTTATTAAAACTTTAGACTTAATTTTAAAATATTTTAATTTTTAAATAAACAAAACTTTAGTTTTAACTTTTCATCTTTAAAAAATTTTAATCTTAATTTAAAAAGAAAAGTTTTGATTTTAATTTAAAAAGAAAAATTTCTTTAGTTTAATGTTAATTAACTTAAAAAAAATTCTTAGTTTAATGTTAAAAAAAAGTTTTTTAATTTAAAATAAAAAAGTTTTAGTTTTGATATTAGTAAAAGCTTTTTAATAAAAGAAAGACGAAAATTTAAAAACAAGAAGACCTAACTAACCTAGATTAACTAAAATAAATAATAAAGAAAAATGAGTCTTCTTTAAAATTGAGGCTTAACGTAAATCCAGAAAATGGTTTTCACTATTTTATTATATTTTTTATTTTTTGTATTTTTATTAAAAAAGCAACTAAAAAAAACCTTCCTAAATATAAGAAACAAATTTAGTTATAACTTATTAAGACGTTGCTACAAAACTAAATAACATTATTAACATATGATTTAATTAAGAATTATTAGAATTACCTAATTATTAATTATTAAAATTAATTAAAGAAATCAAATACTAAAATAAAATAATATAAAAAATTGAAACAGTGAAAAGGAAACAAAAAGCAGAGATTCGCTTGATAAGCTGAAGCAGCTAGCGCTTTTTATTTCCTTTTCTCCTTCTTTACGGCGCCCTCATGGCCGTTCCGCTCACAGCTTCTTCCAGTTCTTCTTCTTAGTCCTTGCATGTCTTTGGATTCGCTTCTATCATCTGAAACAGAAAAACTATGCAAAAAACAGAGAAACAAAAACAATGAGAAGGATTTACCGCTGTTGGTTCACGATGAAAAGTTTTGCTCCTTCTCCCCGATGCGTGGTCGCCGACGATGTGGTGGCCTCGTCCGGCTTTGCCAATGAGGAAGCTTTTCTGAGGCAGCCGCGGTTCTCGTTGATGCTTCGTTCTTGCCGCTCAGTAGGTGATGATGTTGAAACCTTCTGGGTTTCTCTGAACCTAGCCGCTGTTGTTTTGTGTGTTTTTTATCTTCCGGTTTCGAGATTCATCTGATGATTATTTATATCAGTCCTTTGTTGGTATGATTTGTGGGCTGAATCTGTTTCTAACTCTTGTTGAGATTGTTACGTTGATTTTTGCAGATTTTTCGGAACCGACTCTTGATGAGTTTGACTGAACAACTTTGTTATATTGTTACTGGGCTTTTCGGATCCGGATTTTACGTTTATCGTTTTGATGCTTTGACTTCGGATGTGTTGGCTAAAACAGTTCACTGAATTTCCTAAACTGGTTTGTTTCAGTTTGCTTGTCTGATGAACTGGTTAACTGGTTTTCTGGTTTGAACTTGTCTGGATTTGGATTTTCTTCTAAACTTGATTCTGAATTATTTTGGATATGATTTTTGCAGACATGATTCAGATTTTTGATGGAAACGGATTTTTGGTTCCATAATATTTACTTGATAAAAAATGGATTCAGATTCTGTTAGTGATCTGTTTGGTTGGATAATCACTTTTTCGGCCAAAATCATTTTTTGGCATAACTTCTTTTTCGCTCTTTCTCGGCTGTCACGACTAAAGATAAGAAAAGATATTATCTATCGATACCGAGGTCGGGAGTTGGAGATGGGAGTAGGTTTCGGCATTAGTCGTGCCCTCCCGATACCCGATGATGAATTTTTCTGAGGGTGTCAAACAAAACAAATTTTCTAACGTTAACCTCTTTTACTCTGTTTCTCTATTTTGTCGTGCAGGTACGAAGAACAGTCGGTCTTGAAATCAGTCGGAGAAATGAAGAACTTAGAAAAAAAAATTTAGGATAAAAAAAAATATATGTAATTCAATTTATTTTCCTTTTTATAATTTGTAATAATAAAATATTTATGAATGAAAAATTCAATAATACTTTCTTATTTCCAAATCATTTCCTCTTTGTAAATTGTTATAATAGTAAAAAAAATATTATGAATAAAATTCAAATATTTACCTCTCAAGATCAATTTCCAATTTCCTTTCTATGACTTAATTTGTTGCAACCACCTCAAATATCTGATTAAATCCAATCGGTCAAATTACCTTCGCGTAAATTCCACCGACTACAAATTAGTCCGATTAAACTTGAGCCATAAGCTTAAATTCACCGTACAAATTAAATATGAATAAATTCCAAAATCAGTCGAATCAACCTTGTCACTCCAATACGTACTGCTCCAGATAACTGATATGACCTTACTTTTACCAATATATTCCAAATTAAGTCGCGCATGATGATAATATCAGTAATGACCTTGAACGAATTAAAAGGAACAAAGAAAATCGATTAGCAGTAAAGCAGAACTATATTCCGCACCAAAAATCCATTTATGTTTCTGATGAATAAATCCAATGCCATGAACCAACTCGGCCAACAATTTCAATTTAAATAAATGTGACAAATCTCGTCTTGAGCCAATTTTGTACCGCTTTCCTTTTGAGAAATTTAAGTGGCAGGTAACAGAAGAAACAGAGAAATAAAGGCGAGTTGAAACCAAATTCCGCCGAACGGATTCTTGCACCGACTTGAACCAAAGCAAATGGATATCTCAACTTACTCAACCCATATGACAAAATAAATGTCTCAGAAATCCACTGGTGATAGAGACTCGGCCCATTGAAATAATTACCGTATCTCGAACATCCTGATGCGAAAATACCGTGAATTTCTGTTTATCATCAAAGAAAATAAAGAACTCGGAGACGGAGGTTCTGATTACTAAAAAAACCCTGGCGACAGCTCATCTTGAAAAACAGTCTGCAAACAACGTGAAAATGACCATTTTGCCCTTTAACAACTAAAGTGTACCAGACGCGGTTCCTGCAAAACGAAACAAACTATGTAACCTGTTAATAGTTAGCTGATGCAAAAATGAGATGACATGTGACATGAATCAACTAATCTAAGGGTAAAAGTTGGGTTATTACAGTTGCCCCTATTTAAATATCTTCACCTACTCATTTGAGCGACGTAGGCTCGAAAAATCATGGTGAAAGAGATTTAAATATAGTTAACCAAAAATTTTGCCCTTAGATGAAGTAATATGCAATGCTATGGACAAAACGGGATAGACTAATGCTGACAATGTCATGAATTTAGTATGATGCATATGATGGACATGATAAATGCGAGTATGCAGACGACACGACAACACAGGGGACAAACGCGACAAACCAAACCGCACTGGGGAATATGACGCGCTGAGAGACAACACGACACTGGGGAATTCTAAAAATGATGGTCAACTGGTGCGAGCACGGCCAATTGTCAGTTTTAGAAAGGGAATAGTAAGAACAGGATCCTCAATGGAGATGGCACCGGTGAGATGGCCTCCACTGGGGAAAATCTAAGAGTAATTGTTCAACAGGTTCAGACGTGACCGGCTGATACTCTAGAGTAAAACTGGATCTGCACGTCTGTAGGATCGATTAACAAGATGCTGGAACATTGAGAAAAGAATAACATCCGAGCTTCTAGAAACTCTCCCTCGTGACAGGATCAAACGGAATTTAGGAATCCGTAGAAAATATACAGGGTAAAGTCGGCTGTATGCCAAAATAAATGGTCTTAAATGGGAAACGCCCTGATAAGCTTTCTCGAGAGAGAACTGCCACTTATCGTCGGAGGGGACTTATATGTCAAACTGGATAAGCTCTCAAATAAAGAGACTGTTGCTTATCTGTGGATAATAGATTGATTGATAATATAAACTTCTTCACGTCTCAAGTCTGTGCTCCCTGGACATGATTCGGTTTCTTCTTTTGCTAAAGGATAAACGAACTTCTTCATATTTCAAGATTCATGCTCTCCTGAATATGATTCAGCTCCTTATTTTACTAAAGGATAAAATGGACGTCTTCATAATTCGAGATCGGTGCTCTCCCGAATATGATTCAGCTCCTTCTTTTACTAAAGGATAAACGAACTTCTTCATATTTCAAGATTCATGCTCTCCTGAATATGATTCAGCTCCTTCTTTTACTAAAGGATAAAATGAACGTCTTCATAATTCGAGATCGGTGCTCTCCCGAATATGATTCAGCTCCTTCTTTTACTAAAGGATAAACGAACTTCTTCATATTCCAAGATTCATGCTCTCCTGAATATGATTCAGCTTCTTCTTTTACTAAAGGGTAAATGAACTTCTTCATACTTCAAGATTCAAGCTCTCCCGACTATGATTCAGTTCAAAACCTCCCCGCACTTCAAAATGAAAAGGAAAATGGAAGCCCAACTGGTCGATGGAGATGGCCATTTGCTGCAAGTCATAATGAAGATAGGATAAGCTCCTCAGGCGAGAAATACCGCTTATTGATAGGCTTGTCGGGTGAGAACTGCTTGTAGAGGTGGTAACATGTAATGTAAATTGTAAAGAAAGTTTTTGTGATGAGCTTCTTGTACGAGAAGATCAATTGTAGAGTGTAATGTAAAGTGTAATGTAGGTGATAAGCTCCTCGGCTGGGAACTGTTGCTTGTCTGTTGTGCAATGTAGTGATAGGCTTCTCAGGCGAGAACTGTCGCATATTTGCAAAGGATTGTAAATGCTTTCCTTGAAAGATAGTGCAAAATAAATGCACGTCCAGGTAGGTTCAGTGACCGACAGTACTGAAGTTCAATCTATAATTGGGCTAGAAAGAACGGACAAACAAAACTCCATTGAGGAAACAAACTCGAATGGGGACTACCTTATCCTAACGCGGAAAGGTAACAGAAATAACCATCGTCCACGAGGGTTGAACTCTGTGGGGAACCTGGAAACAAGTATGTATTTTATGCTTAGGGATGATGATCTACTTGGAGAGAGTGGACAAACCCAGTTACTCGGTGGTAACGACAAAGGATGACGACAACTAGCAAACATGCAGATGCTAATGTGTTTGCCAAAGTGTATACTAATGTTAATGTGTATAAAAATGTCACGCAAGGAGTATGCAATGCTTAGGCTCATGCATATGCTGACAAAACAGACGAGAGAGGAGACATGAGATGAAATAAACATCTAGACAGGAATACCCGGCGCCATCTGCAACAGTACATCTATCACGGGATAGGAAAAGTTGATGGTAGAACCAAATCTTGCTTCAAAGTTATAACTTCCCTGGGGAGAAAAATATCATGACTTCCACCTAGGGATACGACTTCACTGGAGAGTATGATATCACGACTTCAACTGGGGATACCTGATCTCCACAGGGGGATGGTGGTAACTTCCTGGGACTAGTACGCCGGCTTCCTGGGAAAAAATACATCCGATTAGGGATAAAATATATCCAACTTCCCTGAGGAGAGTTCGTCAGACTTACTGGGGAGAAATCAACAGACATTCCTGAGGGCCGTATCTGGACTTCTTGGGAGAATATGGCAATCTCCTCGGGAATATTCCCGAGGAAGGTAATGCAATTTCGCTGAGGAACAAATGCTTCCACTGAGAATGGGTCTTCAAGAACATATATCACTTGAAGGATACTAGGGACATAGCTGCAGTCTTGAGGGTCATTTGGGATTTATCGGATGGATCCAAAAGTGTGGTCAGCTTAAAGTCTCGCTGGGGACTATCACTGGGAAAATGCTGGTAAGATCTATGCTGTCTTGAAAATTACTGGCTCGGTCCATAATGTTGTCAGCTTAAAGTCTCGCTGGGGACTGTGTCAGCTTAAAGTCTCTCTGGGGACTGTGTTGAGGCAATGGCCTAGATGTACTTCTGCAACAATGACTTACTGGGGAATAAGGACCGCTGGGAGTAAGATTCATCGGGTGCACATGGAACACAGTAGTTTTGATTTTAATGGACTTTGGGATAGTCGCCATTTTGAAACATATCATGTCTCAGAGTACATGCTGTATGAAAGAGTCATCTCGAGAGGATTTTATAGAGAGCATGGAGTTCAATTGCCCCACTGTTTCAAACTCTTGGGGAGATTCGTCAGATCTCGACGTAACTGGCTCAGATCGACGATGTTACGACTGAGTCTACAAGAATAGTTCTCCAGTATGTCTGGCTTGCATCAGTAAGATTTGGAAACCATCTGCCCTTGTTTAACAGGATTTTCAAGTTCTATTGTCAACATTTATATGTAAGTTCTAAGATATCAAGCAAAACCAACATGTGTGAACTGCTAATCCTGAAATTGTCAATGCAACATGTACATCTGTCTTGAAATTTTTGTTTTTATTTTGAAAAAGATATCACTATGACTCGTGGCCAAAAACACATAGTCAGGATATGAATTTGATTTACAATGCCAACATTAAATTGAGCATAACTCATAGGAGTCAGGAAACATTATCTCGCCGAGTATGCTTTCAAAAGAATTTCTACTTCAATTAGGTCTTTTATTGGTTGTATCGTGGCTTGGTTCACGGTTTAAGAAACAAAGGATAAAGGCTCGAAGTTATTTGTACCCACCCCTTTTCGTGATGTTCTCCAATCCTATTCAGCTAACTAGATACGAGCACTCATATCTCAATCGGATTTGATATGGCCGGGAATTTATCAAGGCTTTGGACATGGCAGTTACTTACCTATTTTGATGTTCGATCAACACGACTTTGTTCCTTGTTTATTTGTTTTTATTCCCTAACTTTTTCCTGGACGACGTCTTTGAGATTTGACTTTGGAGTCCAGCGGGATGCCCTAATTTTGCCTAAGTCTCCTTCATAGGTTGTGACTTAGCGGGCTCTATATTTTGTGAACAAGTCGTAAAATTCTTTTGAAAGGCTTGTGCCTGCCCCACTCTTTAGATAGTCGAGGGATAGTCATTATATTTTTGACTTTTAACTTTCTAATATGTTAGGGATAGATTCTCGAAGGTTCGCTCCTCCTTTTTGAGAGTCCGAGCGCTCAATCGATTTAACTGAAAACTACCCTGCCTTAGATTAAAGTAAGGGTTTTAATTTGGAAAAGAAGAAAACTCCTACTTTAAGGCTCAAAGGGGTTAAAGAGGGATTATCATCCTTATATCTTCAGTTTTTTTTTGGATTTGAAACAATGCCTTACATCATCAGCAGATTTCAATTGGAAGCATACGACAAGAGACTTGATGTTTTTAGTTCATCATCCTCCTTCCAATTCTCTATCACAGCAAGAGATCGGGTAAAGTTGGCATTATAGATTATGAAAACATAATTTTTGGAGTGAAACGAATGGATTTATCCAAGACAAACATGCATTGTATTAGTTATTCAAAATAAACGAGTTCGTACATGCTAATTATGCTTAATCAAACAAACAGACTATAAATAAACAAATGAATTGTATGACAAATCCTCCAACAGGTGTTTATGATGATATGGGTCTTCTTACTTGCCCCAACTATGTTGATCTGAGCTACATCAAGAATAAGACTTTTCAACGGACGAGTCAGCATCAGAATTAACCGCCCCATGGGTAGGCAGAGGGTTGCTTTTGACATTGGGTTGCGGATCATCGAAAGACAAGATCTTCTTTTCCATCAGATCCCTCACAATATTCTTCAAAGCATAGCAGTTCTCTAAATCGTGACCTGGTGCACTCTCATGAAATAAACAATGAGCGGCAGCATTGTAGTTGGCTGGCAAAGGATTTGGAGTTGGACCCACAGCTCTAGTGGTAATCAAACCTCGTTGCACTAAGTAAGGATACAACTTGGTGAACGTCATTGGAATTAGCGAACAAGGCTTGTATTGTCTCCTCGGAGCATTTTGGCGAGGTGCCTGATTCCTCGGTTGTTGATTTGAAGGAGAGTTGGATGCTTGCTGATAATTAGGCGAAGGTTGTTGATAAACCGGAGGCGGATAAACATGAGGCGGCTACATAGGCTGGTAAGTAGGAGCTTGAGGAGCCTGTTGACTAAAAGATGGTGCAACAGCAGCTATAGATGGAGGCGAAACATACTGAGCCGGATAACCCTGTGGTTGAACATACTGCGGCAGATATTGATATTGTCGCTCCCTCTTTCTACCTGAAGACACAGCATGAGTCTCTCCTTCCTTCTTTTTCTGAGGATTGAAAGAAGGCTTCTTAGCTTGGTCCTTCGAACTTGAACCACTAGACATTTTTCCACTTTTCATAGCCAATTCAACCTTTACTCCAACAGTAACAATGTCAGCAAAATTCGTGGATACACTACCCACCATCCTCTCATAGAACTCAGCACGAACGGTGTCAACAAACCAGTCAGCTAATTCTTTATCTGTCAATGGAGGTTCAACTTGAGAAGCAATTTCCCTCCATTGCTGAGCATATTCTTTAAAGGTCTCGGAATCCTTCTGAGTCATACTCAACAGTTGTCTCCTATCGGGAGCCAAGTCCATGTTGTACTTATAGTGCTTAATAAAAGCATCGGACAAATCTTGAAAAGACTTGATGCGAGACTGGTCCAATGTCAAATACCACTTCGACGAAGCACCCTTTAGACTGTCTTGAAAGCAGTGAATCATCAATTTGTCATTTTCCACGTGGGCAGCCATTCTACGGTAGTACATGATCAAATGGCTTTTCGGGCATGTAGTCCCTTCATAGCAGTCAAAGTTCGGAGTCTTGAACTTTTGAGGAATAACTAGACCGGAAACTAAACAGATGTCTCTAGCAGCAGCACCAAAGATCTGGTCCCCTTCCATCTTTCTCAATCTTTTATCAATAGTAACAACTTCCTCACGAAGCCTATCACGTGGTAGGTACCCTTCATCATTATCATCCAGAATTTCATAAACAGGCTCATTGAGATAAGGCTGTACCCGAGTATGAACATTAGCTTGTGTGAAGGTAGGAACCACTTTAGGAGGCTCGGAAACCAAAGGCACAGTTTGCTGAACATTTTGTATAACGGGAATGGCTTGTTGACTACTTTGCGCAACGGGCATAGCTTGTTGAGCTGACGTAACAACAGGCGGATGTATAAAACTCTGCGAAATACCATAAGGAAACGGGTTCTCAACCGAAACAACCGGAGGATCTACGGCAGCAGTAGCGTTGATCTCGAAAACCACAGTCGGCTAAGCATCCATCTTTGCATTGATCACCTGGAGTAATTCCATAATTGTCCCTACATTCCCTCGAAGGTCTGCTAGTTCGTTGTCGACGCGATCAAATTCTCGAGCTTGATCTTCCATCCTCTTTCGAGCTTGAGCTCTAGTGTAGTACTGGTGCAGAGAACTCAGGGTGACGAAACTGGAAGGCGAGAGAACCGAGTATGAGAAAACCGGGAGATACATGAAATGCAAAATATGATGCAAAAATGCGAATGAAATGATTTCATATAATTCAAATATTTACGAATATTGAAGAATAGCAAAGAAATTTTATTTATCAATTGAAACTGGATTACAAATAAAATTCTAAGAAAAGTCTTGGCATAATAGCTAAATAAAAGCTAATAATGACCCTAAGGAAGCTTCCTGTTTTTCCCCTTGCTCTGCTTTTCTAGCTGGGCCTTTTTTTTTAGGATGCGCCTATCTTTAAAAGATTGATCGAGAGTTGGAGGAAAATAAATCCTCCATTGAATCCAAGCAAGGGTACATGGGAAAAGTCTCTACAATTGTTGGTGATCATACTGCCCTTGATGTCAGATACCTTCAAACACGTGGCTTTAGCAATATCCTGTTCTTTAGGGTCCTTCTCCAAGAAAGGGAAAGGAGACTTATCCAGAATAGGTAACCCTACAAGCTGAGAATATTCTTCCAAAGTAGGTAATAGCTGATAGTCGGGAAATGTGAAGAAATGATAGTCGGGATCATAGAATTGTAGCAAAACTGAAAGAAGTTCTTCGTTCATTTTATATTCCAACAGAGATAATAACCTTCCATACCGGTTATAGAATCCTTCTCGATCTTGGACTAAAGATCCTAGCTTCCTTAGGTCATCTAGCTTAGAACTTTTAAAAGTATATTTCAGAGTTTTTCTTCTATTATAATCCATAATCCTGCAATATTCATAAATAAGATTTGAATTCCATGAAGTGTAATGTAATGTGATGCTTTTATGGATGCAATGCACATATATTCCTAAGTCCTAGGTTAAAGGTATGTGCAAGGAGTTAGGGTCTACCCATCCCAATAAGGTATGTACTAAGGTTAGTTGTACCTGCAGAACAAGGGTTCTAAAGCTGTGCCCAAAGTCATCAATCCATCTTTCGGACATTATCAATTTCCTGATTAACTTGGTGGTTAATAATATTCTCAAGAGAATCTCTTTTGAGTGTAGTATCGCGTAGCGACTATTTCGGGAATATTCCCTCATAGTCCTCGCACTACGTCCTAGATAAGGCCAAGGTGGTGTTAAGGTACTACGGTCCTCAATATCATAGACTCCAATCGACAATAGTAAACGTTTTCATGAATACTCGTTCAACCGAACCATTTTTGAAAGGGTCTCAACTGAGTGGTGATTCTCAAGTTGGCTTGGTCGGGAATCACTCCCTATAAGCCTCGTCGAATATCTCACCTCCTATAATAAGGTCACTCAAGTCCGGGTGTAGGACTTATCTCACAATAAAATAGATACCCCCCAAGCAAGGTACAATATGAACATATTATATAAGCAAACAAATAATAATAGTAAATAGCATGCAATAAACGAGGTAGGGATAACCCTTAATAATTATGGAATAGTCCCCAGTGAAGTCGCCATTTTCTGTTGCGGTGGAAATAGGATATCAAACTATTAATTAATTTGAATCACAATTCTTAATTCACAACCGCTCTTTGATTTATCCGAAGGAAAAGGTCAAAAGAGGGAAAACCTATTTTTGCATCGTAAACACAATGCAGGGAGAGACCTAGGTAAGGGGTTGGTTAAGCTTATGAAAGGTACTAGAACCCTAAACTTCTGTAGTACTCTACATGAACCTTTTGTTTATTGTATGCTTTTTTATTTTATTATCTGCTTTAATATATATCGAGCTAAGGGATAGAGTGACCTAAAGAGACCTAAGGGTTAGTCCTAAGTTTACTCGGTAAGATGTTGCATCTTGTGCCTACATATCCTGACGGGAATGGAATCAGAGTAATTGTAGTTCCCCTCGAGAGGGAGGTTAGAAACTTCTTGACTATGGTCAAGGTTTCAAGGGGAGTAAGCATATCTTAAGGACACGCTTACGTGGAGTTTTGAAACTCCTATTTCTATGTTGAAATGTTGAATTGAAATTAGGGTTAAATTAGGGATTCCACGGCGGGAAACCCTAAAACAGAGTACGGCGACTCTTTGACCTAATGTTAGGGTAAGGGACATTTTTTTCCACGGCGGGACACCTAGGCGATTAGGGTTTTAAAATGGTCAAACGTTAGGGTTATTGACTCGGCAGTCAAACTGTTTAGACCTATTCCTTCGGAGGGCGAAACGGTAAAACATGCAAACATGGCAAAATATTATATGGCAGAAATAAAGTGCAGAAAATAAAGGAAGCGGCGCGACGATCACTCGCGTAAATTACAAATCCCCAAAAAGGCAAAATAAAATAAACCGCAACCATGGCCTCGCGTGAATTACATCCATGGAACCAAAATAACTTGAAATAAATATGAATAGGAATCTATGTATAATCTGAAGAGAGAAACAGAGAGCATTAGTGAAAAGTTAGACGGGAATATGGCAGACACAGTTAATATAAAAAGAAAGACGAAAATGCAATTTGAAATTTTTATTATTGTTTTGTTAATTTTTATATTTTGTTTTTATTAAAACTTTAGTCTTAATTTTTAAATAAACAACACTTTAGTTTTAACTTTTCATCTTTAAAAAGTTTTAATCTTAATTTAAAAAGAAAAGTTTTAATTTTAATTTAAAAAGAAAAGTTTCTTTAGTTTAATGTTAATTAACTTAAAAAAAAATTCTTAGTTTAATGTTAAAAAAAAGTTTTTTAATTTAAAATAAAAAAAATTTTAGTTTTGATATTAGTAAAAGCTTTTTAATAAAAGAAAGACGAAAATTTAAAAACAAGAATACCTAACTAACCTAGATTAACTAAAATAAATAATAAAGAAAAATGAGTCTTCTTTAAAATTGAGGCTTAACGTAAATCCAGTTTATTTTTTGTATTTTTATTAAAAGAACAACTAAAAAAACCTTCCTAAATATTAGAAACAAATTTAGTTATAACTTATTAAGACGTTGCTACAAAACTAAATAACATTATTAACATATGGTTTAATTAAGAATTATTAGAACTACCTAATTATTAATTATTAAAATTAATTAAAGAAATCAAATACTAAAATAAAATAATATAAAAATTGAAACAGTGAAAAGGAAACAAAAAGCAGAGATTCGCTTGATAAGCTGAAGCAGCTAGCGCTTTTTATTTCCTTTTCTCCTTCCTTACGGCGCCGCCATGGCCGTTCCGCTCACAACTTCTTCCAGTTCTTCTTCTTAGTCCTTCAATGTCTTTAGATTCGCTTCTATCATCTGAAACAGAAAAACCATGAAAAAAACATAGAAACAAAAACAATGAGAAGGATTTACCGTTGTTGATTCACGATGAAAAGTTTTGCTCCTTCTCACCGATGTGTGGTCGCCGACGATGTGGTGGCCTCGTCCGGCTTTACCAATGAGGAAGCTTTTCCGAGGCAGTCGTGGTTCTCGTTGATGCTTCGTTCTTCGTTGGTGAAACGGGTTCGTCGAGAACTTCTTCAAATCTCTCGTCCCTTTCGCCGCTCAGTAGGTGATGATGATGAAACCTTCTGGGTTTCTCTGAACCTAGCCACCGTTGTTTTGCGCGTTTTGATCTTCCGGTTTCAAGATTCATCTAATGATTATTTATATCAGTCCTTTGTTGGTATGATTTATAGACTGGATCTGTTTCTAACTCTTGTTGAGATTGTTACGTTGATTTTTGCAGATTTTTCGGAACCGACTCTTGATGAGTTTGACCGAACAACTTTGTTATATTGTTACTGGGCTTTTCGGATCCGGATTTCACGTTTATCGTTTTGATACTTTGACTTCGGATGTGTTGGCTAAAACAGTTCACTGGATTTCCTGAACTGGTTTGTTTCAGTTTGCTTGTCTGATGAACTCGTTAACTGGTTTTCTGGTTTGAACTTGTCTGGATTTGGATTTTCTTTTAAACTTGATTCTGAACTATTTTGGATATGATTTTTGCAGACATGATTCGGATTTTTGATGGAAACAGATTTTTGGTTTCATAATATTTACTTGATAAGAAATGGATTCAGATTCTGTTAGTGATCTGTTTGGTTGGATAATCACTTTTTCGGCCAAAATCATTTTTCGGCATAACTTCTTTTTCGCTCTTTCTCGGCTGTCCCGACTAAAGATAAGAACAGATACTATCTATCGGTACCGAGGTCGGGAGTTGGAGATGGGAGTAGGTTTCGGCATTAGTCGTGCCCTCCCGACACCCGATGATGAATTTTTCTGAGGGTGTCAAACAAAACAAATTTTCTAACGTTAACCTCTTCTACTCTATTTCTCTGTTTTGTCGTGCAGGTACGAAGAACAGTCGGTCTTGAAATCAGTCGGAGAAATGAAGAACTTAGAGAAAAAAATTAGGATAAAAAAAAAATATGTAATTCAATTTATTTTCCTTTTTATAATTTGTAATAATAAAATATTTAGGAATGGAAAATTCAATAATACTTTCTTATTTCCAAATCATTTCCTCTTTGTAAATTGTTATAATAGTAAAAAAATATTATGAATAAAATTCAAATATTTCCCTCTCAAGATCAATTTTCAATTTCTTTTCTATGACTTAATTTGTTGCAACCACCTCAAATATTCGATTAAATCTAACCGGTCAAATTACCTTCGCATAAATTCCACCGACTATAAATTAGTCCGATTAAACTTGAGCCATAAGCTTAAATTCACCGTATAAATTCAATATGAATAAATTCCAAAATCAGTCGAATCAACCTTGTCACTCCAATACGTACTGCTCCACATAACTGATATGACCTTAATTTTACCAATATATTCCAAATTAAGTTGCGCATGATGATAATATCAGTAATGACCTTGAACGAATTAAAAGGAACAAAGAAAATCCATTAGCAGTAAAGCAGAACTATATTCCGCACCAAAACTCCATTTATGTTTCTGATGAATAAATCCAATGCCATGAACCAACTCGGCCAACAATTTCAATTTAAATAAATGTGACAAATCTCGACATGAGCCAATTTTGTACCGCTTTCCTTTTGAGAAATTTAAGTGGCAGGTAACAGAAGAAACAGAGAAATAAAGGCGAGTTGAAACCAAATTCCGCCGAACAGATTCTTGCACCGACTTGAACCAAAGCAAATGGATATCTCAACTTACTTAACCCATATGACAAAATAAATGTCTCAGAAATCCACTGGTGACAGAGACTCGGCCCATTGAAATAATTACCGTATCTCGAACATCCTGATGCGAAAATACCGTGAATTTCTGTTTATCTTCAAAGAAAATAAAGAACTCAGAGACGGAGGTTCTGATTACTAAAAAAACCCTGGCTACAGCTCATCTTCAAAAACAGTCGGCAAACAACGTGAAAATGACCATTTTGCCCTTTAACAACTAAAGTGTACCGGACGCGGTTCCTGCAAAACGAAACAAACTACGTAACCTGTTAATAGTTAGCTGATGCGAAAATGAGATGACATGTGACATGAATCGACTAATCTAAGGGTAAAATTTGGGGAATTACACATATACCTTACAACTTCACTACTGCTTAAATAATTTATGTGTAAGCAAAAACAATATATTAACGAAAACATGTTCTCATGAAAACAACCTTCATATTTAATAGTGCAAACCAAAGAACTTACAATGTATGCATATTTGTGAGTTGGTAATTGAATATATGTATGAATATCAACATTATACAACATAAAAATGAGTTGGTACATGTAAAACAACAATGTCAACTTGCAAACAGCATCAGCCGATCCAGAAAAACGCATGACAGGATATTATATTGATTATCGGTAATATTAAAACAACAAAAAATGAGAAAAAACGAAAAGTTTGATGATAGCAGAAGTTTGATGATGTTTGTGGGGAGGAGGGAAAAAAAGTTGTGCTGCATCCTATAGATAGTTGACAGATGGCAAGATAAGAGGGCTATGAAAGAGATTAATTTTGTCATTTAGTTGATTACTGTTGTGTCCAATATGAAGGGTAATTTTTTTTAAAGGAAAGGGCAGTCAAGTAAAGTTGGGCAATGTTTTTTTTTGAAGTGTTGATAGTTGATTGTAAAGTCTAATTTAATTTAGTAGAGTGTTGATTTAAATTCAAATTGTGAAGTCTAATTTAATTTAATATAATGTTGTTTTGAATGAAAATATTATTTTTAATTCTCCACCATAATTAATTTTTCTATCCTCAAAATTTAGAATTTGGACTTATTCATTAAAAGAAAACACTCGTTATACTTTTGACTTAAAATATTTATTGAAATTTTATGATAAAGTCTTAAATCAACATATTGAAGTAGAAACCTCAATACAGTGAGAGTTACCTACTTTGTGTATCAACAAATTTTATAACTAATTCACTTTGTTAAAATCATTTTAGATATTTTCATAAGAAAATATTGAAGTAGAAACCTCTAAGAAAAATAGTATACATTTAAAACAAGGTAAATAAATGTAAAATTGATATGCATATTGAAAAAGTTATATATATATATATATATATATATATATATATATATATATATATATATATATATATATATATATATATATATATATATATATATATATATATATATATATATATATATATATATATATATATATATATATATATATATATATATATATATATATATATATATATATATATATATATATATATATATATATATATATATATATATATATATATATATATATATATATATATATATATATATATATATATATATATATATATATATATATATATATATATATATATATATATATATATATATATATATATATATATATATATATATATATATATATATATATATATATATATATATATATATATATATATATATATATATATATATATATATATATATATATATATATATATATATATATATATATATATATATATATATATATATATATATATATATATATATATATATATATATATATATATATATATATATATATATATATATATATATATATATATATATATATATATTCAAGTAAAGGAGATTTCATTCAACTAGAAATATAAAGTATAGAAATCAGAATCGCCAATTTATTTTGTGAAGGGAATTTTTTTTTATTAATGGTAAAACGTTGCGTGATTTAGAGTTCGATAGTACTCAGTTTATTAAAAGAAACAATAATGGAAAAGCTCGTACGGTAAAGGTACTTTCTAACAATTTTATATGTGATTGAATGCATGTGTGTTTGTATGAATTTGCCTGCCCATTTTAGGGATGTGTAATATTTGTGTGCCCAGTTGGGGATCTGTGATTATGTTGTGATGCTAAACCTGTGATTACACTTTCATATGATTTTGAATAAATATATGAATTGACTATTGAGAAATAAGTATGATGCATTGACATATATGTGATATGTGTACGCCAAGTGGGTTACACCTGGGGTGCTAATTGGACCATTAAATTATTATGTTGTGATATATATATATATATATATATATATATATATATATATATATATATATATATATATATATATATATATATATATATATATATATATATATATATATATATATATATATATATATATATATATATATATATATATATATATATATATATATATATATGCTTAGGTATTTCATAGTACGTGTTGGTCAGATGGGTACAAGGTGTGATTCTCGAGAATGAATCCACCTTAATCCTGCGGGATTTATTGAGTTGATGTTAGTCATGGACTAGTCATCATGGGGAGATGCCCCATTATGGGGATGGACCACAAAAATTAATAGGAGGTGCCTATGACTCTTTCCGGAGAGGTTTAATTCCAGAATTCATGCATGCGAGGAACCCAGTTCGGACAATCACACTCATATAGAGTCTGCATTAGGCTATTTGTGCATTACTTTACGTCTTGAAATAAATGTTGTGATTGCTATATATCATGTTTTACTTGCATGTGTGCATTCATTCATATATGATGTGTTTATATTGTAACCCTTTTACTACCTATATGTTGCAGGTTAACGCCAACCCAGACCATGGGAGAGCACCCGGTGCCACATATATAGATGACGACTGTGACTATCTGGGATTTCATTGACAGAGAACGACTTTGTGCTTGAAGTGTAGACCCAAATTCAAGTACAACATACTACCACATCCAAATTATTATTACTACTAGATACGACACTCTTTAGATGCATCAGAGTGTAGCCTGGAAGACGACCCCATTTTCTGTCCCCCTTCAGGCGATGTTGGGAGCCCAAGGTATCTCTGGTGGACCTTCAGCCTGGGGTGAAGATGAGTTAAGTAGGTGATACAATACCATTTGGTGGTTTATGAGCCGCTACTCAGGAAGGATTTGAGGTGAGAGATCCTTTATTTCCTGTGGAGTCATTGGAGGAGACGATGCTTAGTTAACGCCAACCCAGACCATAGGAGAGCACCCGATGCCACATATATAGATGACGATGGGGACTATCTGGGATTTCATTGACAGAGGACGACTTAGTGCTTGAATTGTAGACCCTACTTCAAGTATAACATATTACCACAGCCAAATTGTTATTACTACTAGATACGATACTCTTCAGATGCATCAGAGTGTAGTCTGGAAGATGACCCCATTTTTTATCCCCCTTCAGGCGATGTTGGGAGCCCTAGGTATACTCTGGTGGACCTTCAGCCTGGGGTGAAGATGAGTTCAGTAGGTGATACAATACCATTTGGTGGTTTTTGAGCCGCTACTCAGGGAGGATTCGAGGTGGGAGATCCTTTAGTGCCTGTGGAGTCATTGGAGGAGATGATGCTTAGGGCAGTGGTTGCTGCTAGACTAGGATCTCTGGGGGGGATCCAGAGGTACCTCACTTGGTATCTCCTTCTGGAGTTTCTTTAGGGGTATAGTTGTTACGAGATCCCAACTTCTTTAGCCACTCCAACTATGTGGGTTGATTTAGTCACCAGTGAGATAAGAAACGATTCTAATATCGAGGTGTATGAGGTGACTTCCCAAGAACGATCCCTTTTGAAGAGCTCTTGCCTAGTTTATGGCGGGCACCCATGTGTTTATTCCCACTAGCATTATCAGTTTGGTTGTATAGACTTACTCTGACATGACTATGCTGATGTATATGATGACTAGTCGTAGTTTATTTTGGTACCTTTTGGATGATTGTACTTGATATTATTACACTTTCAATGAGAAACTTTTATTATGTCTTTGGTTGAAGTATGTCTTAAGTCCATGACACAAATTTTTAGATGTCACAAAATAGGAGCCTTCTTTTGGGAATTATAATATTCAAGTACATACACTTTGCTTTCCTCGAGAGGCATTGCTGATGCATATAGTACTATTCAATTTTAAAAAAAGGTTGTCATATCTTTAACAAAAATATATGATGTAGTTCCTTTGGATGTTAGAGTCGTTTTTCCATTCAACGGAGTACGCTAAATTGAATTGGAAGTCATCTCTAACACATCTAAAGGAACTACATCATACATTTTTGTTAAAGGTAGGACAACCGTTTTTTTAACCAAATAGTTACTATATGCATTAGTACTGCCTCTTGAGGAAGCAAAGTGTCTGTACCTGAATATTACAATTTTCAAAAGAAGGCTCCTAGTTCATGACATCTAACTATTTGTGTGTTATGGACTTAGGGAATACTGCAACCAAAGACACAATAAAAGCTTCTCACGAAAAGTGTAATAATATTAAGTACACTCAATCAAAAGGTACCAAAATAAACTATGACTAGTCATCATCTACGTCAGCGTATTCAAGTCAGAGTAAGTCTATACAATCAAACTCATAACGCTAGTGGGAACAAACACAGGGGTGCCCGCCACAAACTAGGAAATAGCTCTGAGAAAGGGCTGATGCTCTGGATGTCACCTCATACACCTCGGTACTAGAATCATCTCTTGTCTCGTTGGTGACTAAATTAACCTACATAGTTAGGGTGATTGAGGGAGCTATGATCTTGTAACAACTATCCCCTAAAGAAACTCCAAGAGAAGATACCAAGTGAGATACCTCTGAACCCTCCCAGAGATACTAGTCCTGCAACAACCACTTCCTTAAGCATCATCTCCTTCAATGTCTCCACAGGCAGTGAAGGCCCTCCCACTTAGAATCCTTCTCGAGTAGTGGCTCCCAAACCACCAAATGGTATTGTATTGCCTACTTAACTCATTTGCGCCCCAGGGTGAGGGTCCATCAGAGTATACCATGGGGTTGTTAACATCGCCTGAAGGGGGACATGATATGGGGTTGTTTTCCAGACTAGACTCTGATGTATCTGAAGAGTCTCGTATCTAATAGTAATAATAACTTGCCTGTGATAATATGATGTACGTGAAGTCGGGTATACACTTCAAGCACTAAACCGGCCTCTGTCAATGAAATCCCAGGTAGTCACCATCGTCATCTCTATCTGTGGCGTCGGGTGCTCTTCCATGGTTTGGGTTGGCGTTAACCCACAACATATAGGTAGTAGAAGGGTCACAATCTAAACACAACATATATAAAAGAATGCACACATGCAAGTAAAACATGATATATAGTAGCCACAATATTTATTTCAACATATAAAGCAATGCACAAATAGCTTAATGCAAACTCTATATGAGTGTGCCCGTCCTAACCGGGTTCCTCACATGCATAAATTCCAAAATTAAACCTCTCCGCAAAGAGTCGTAGGCACCTCCTACTTATTTTTGTGGTCCATCCCCACAATGGGGCATCTCCCCATGATTACTAATCCCTGACTAGCTCGCAGGATTAAGGTGTATCCATTCCCAATAATCACACCCCGTGAAGATCCATCTGACCAACATGTACTATGAAATGCATGAGCTTTTCAATTATTGCTTCTTTTCACAAATTAGGTACTGTCGAACCCTAAATCACGCAATGTTTTACCATTAATAAAGAAGTTTTTCCTTCACAAAATATATTGACGATTCTGATTTCTATACTTTATATTTCTAATTGGATAAATTCTTTTTTACTTGACTAAATCCTTATCTTAATATATATATATATATATATATATATATATATATATATATATATATATATATATATATATATATATATATATATATATATATATATATATATATATATATATATATATATATATATATATATATATATATATATATATATATATATATATATATATATATATATATATATATATATATATATATATATATATATATATATATATATATATATATATATATATATATATATATATATATATATATATATATATATATATATATATATATATATATATATATATATATATATATATATTACATTTTTTTTAACTAATCGTATTTAATGATATCACCTAGTTTTATAAAACCAACAAAATTTATTTTTAAAAAATTACATCTCCTGACATATAATTTTATGCATATCAATTTCACATTTACTTATTTATTTATTTTTAAATATCTACTATTTTTCTAAGAGGTTTCTACCTCAATATGTTCTTAAGGAAATATCCAACATAATTTTAACAAAGTAATTTAGTTATAAAAATTTGTCTTAAAGTTTTGACACACAAAATAGATCACTGTCACTGTATTAAAGAGTTAACCAAATTTTCATGGCCATTTATAAGTAGTAATAAAATTTTCGGTAATGGAACTTATATATTAAAGAAAATAGGATCATAACTTATAAACTCATTTTCATCTCTATTCAAAAGATTAAAGAAATTGTAGTTCGATTAAAGCAGAAATTGATTTAAGACTAAACATAAAATTTCAATACTTCGTTGAATGAGTCTAAATTCTAAATTTTGAAGATAGAAAAACTAATTGCAGGAAGAAAAAAATAATTACATTCAAATCAACACTCTACTAAATTAAATTAGATTTACAATTTGAGTTTAAATACAACCAATGACAAATGGAGTAATAGACATAAGTTCAGAAATTTTGAACTATCACGCAGTAAATATGAGAACAAGAACAATTCTCTATCAAAAGAAAAATAATCAACTTTTATATATATATATATATATATATATATATATATATATATATATATATATATATATATATATATATATATATATATATATATATATATATATATATATATATATATATATATATATATATATATATATATATATATATATATATATATATATATATATATATATATATATATATATATATATATATATATATATATATATATATATATATATATATATATATATATTATTCATCCTTAAATCCCATAAATAAATTTTATTATTATTTTTTAAAATACTCCTAAGTCATCAAGTTCATAGAAAAATCATACGTGACTAAGATAGGAAATGAAATGTCAAGAATCATATTTTTCACTTTAAGGGTAGAAAATTATACCCCAATTAAAGACAAGCGACAAAGAGAGTCCAGAAGACTCACCTTCGATTTTAGAAATCGTCTACTCATGTCGGTAAAGTATGTAAATTTATCATCCTTTCCTGATCATAATTTTAATTTTTCTGATCTGTTGAAGAACCACGATGTAGATAAGTTTGTATCTGAAGTTGATCCTTATTATCCTGACTTAGTAAAAGAATTTTTCTCAAACTTGCATGTTGGAATTGCTGATTTTGATGATCATTTTTTTAACATCAAAAGTTAAGAATGTAGAAATAAGTTTGGATTTAGAAGCTTTTGGAAAGTGCTTAGGAGTATCTCATAAGGGTCAGCATACTCGTCAAAGCTATACTCCAGATTCTAATGGTTTGCAAAATTACAAGAAAATAGATTATTATTTCAGCATTTCTAGTATAAGTCAGGGTGGAATTCTGAGTCGGTAAAATGTTGCATCTTTTCGAGTTTTGTTATTTGCAAAAAAATTGTCTGTTAGTGATAAAATGCTTCACTATATTATTGTGTATGTTTGTTTCTCTAACATTAATTTGTAGCAAGTTGAATGTCTTTAAAAACTATCAAGTTTGGATTAAAGGGAAGCTTACATCAAGGTGGAGTATTGTCATGTTAGAGAAAACAAGGTTGGATCAAATTTTCAAGAAAAAGGTTGTCATCATCAAAAGGGGGGAGGGGGGAATGAAGAATCAAGCTTCTCAAATGTATTTTGATGAAGACAACAATATTATACAACCAATTGATGATGTCAAAAAGGATTGGCTCAAGACAAGTATCAAGTTTCAAGTTTCAAGCATACCAAAAATGTCTTGAAGTTTTTAAGAGATTAATCATGAATTAAGGTATATGGATTAATCATGAATTAAGGTATATGAACTCAACTTATCTTTGCATATACAAGTCTTCAAAACATCAATCTTACATGTCATATTTCATTAAACCATTTGCTTTAGAAAATCATTGCATTCTACATCTTTTACAAAAGTATTTTTTCGTTTTTAACACTGGTTAATCGATTAACCATTTGTTAGTGCAAATGTGTTAATCGATTAATACTTGAAAATTTTGAATTTTTTGTTCGTTGCAAAGGGTTAATCGATTAACCATTTGCTAGTGCAAATGTGTTAATCAATCAACACTGAACCAATATGTAAAAATACTTTTTTTCCAGCATAATGGTTTTAAAATGAGATCTTTGAAACATGACATCATTTCATTGATTGCACTCATTTGTAAATGTGCATTTTGTCTATATAAACTCACTTATTTTCAGATTTAAACGTACCTCCTCTTGCAAATTTCATACATTCAAAATCTCTCTTCATATTTCAAGAATTTCTCTAAGTGTTCAAAACCAAACTTTTTAGAGTGAAACTTTTTGCACTTAACCTTCATAGTAAAAACATTTTAAGTTTCATTTCATATAACATTGAACACTTGTGTATCATTGATAATTTGCTTGTTCAAAGGAGAAGATCAATCTTAGATTGATATTGTAATCTTCATATCAAATACTTGTAAAAATTCAGAATTATTATATCACATCTTATTTTTCCAGAATTGTTGGATATAAGATTGTGATATTGTTATCCTTGTTGTCCAGGTCATTGGAAAGAAGAGGTCCATTTTGAGAGGATTGTTCTCATTTTGACTTAGTGAAAAATTCAAGAGGTTGTTTTTGGTGTGAATTGCTAGTGTCTGTATAGAAAGGCTAGGAAGGGTCTTGTCTAGAGTCTTAACAATATTAAAAATCTCTTTCATGTTAAAAGGGGACTGGAGTACTCTTGAACTGTGAGGACAGTAAAACATAAAACCATCAAAAATACGGAAAAATTTCTAAGTACCTTGATCAGTGCATCTTTATCCATATTCTCCTATATTTTTACTTAGGCATTTCTTTACTTTATTTTGATTATTTTTATGTTTTATTATGTTTTTATATTTTATTTTATTTTTGGTTTAATTTGATTTTCGCACTTTATTTTTCAGCTTTAGCAGTCTGCAGGGAAACGATCATAACTGGAGTTCTGGGAATCCATTTGAGGCGTTCTGAAAATTGCCGGAAAGCTAAGAGAGAGAGCTATGACTTTTATGTTGGAGTCGAAGTCAGATTCGGAGCATATATAGATCACTGTTGTCGCTTGCGCGAAAATAAGGTGTCGGCACAACAGAAGAGTCGCCACCTTTCGTTATTTATCCCTCAGAGCAGGAAAGGAAACGATCGGAAAAATCTAACGAAAACGGGTAAGACAAGGTCGTCGCAACCATTGTCTGGATTCGGGAGTCGGTTACGCAAGGGGAAGGTATTAACACCCCTCACGTCCGTCGTACTCGACGGGATTCACGCTTGTTGTGTTTACTTGGACGTGTTGGTTTTATCTATCTACCTATCAAGGCTGGCTTAAAAAGAAAAGAAAAATGACTCAGCAAAGCGTCGCACTTTATGCCTACGTATTCTCATCAGAGAACGAGAAATCAGAGTCAACGTAGTTCGGCCTACGACGGGTTATGGGGAAGGTAGCTCGCCAATACATCAGTATTGTGCCTACGTACTCTCAACAGGTATGAGAGATCAGAGCTCACGTAGTTCGGGACACTACGGTTTATTTCCTGTCTTTTACGAAAGAAGTGTTTTTTATTGTGTTTGCGATTTCAATCGCACTAGAGACTATGACCTGAGAGTGAATGCGTCGCATGTCACCCAAAGGGTACCATACTAAACATCCAGACTATGGAAAAGAAACTCTCCCACAATCCTTTCTCAGATAGCTTAAGGCTCGTAACGTACGAAAGAAATCATTCATGATTACCGTATCTTAAACTGTTGTGAGATGAGAAGAGAACAAGCCCAACTAGGAGGGAGACTATCAAGTCCTACTGTTGTCATGCCAAGGATTCATCCTATGGTTGAGGGTTGTACAGGGAACTCCTAGAAGTTGTCATGCATAGGTTTCAACCTAAAGTTCTATCATCAATTCCTTATCAAAGGAAATGAGAGTCCTAAGGGATCATGTCAATGATACACCAAAACAGACAAAGCATTAGCTTAACAGTAAAATGCATGCAATGCAAGTGAGGGAGGAAATGTGTGTGGGGCTTCAGCCTCCACAAGCTCATCTCAACCTCAAGCCAGAATGGATAACAGTAATCATACTGGAAGGGAAAACATGCTATCAAGCAATATACAGTAAACTGCAATCATACAGAAAAAATGAAATGAAATACCATCAGGCAAACAAACCACATGGGCAAGGGAGCTGGGCTCTACCGAATACCCGCAAGCAAAGCCACACAGTAACAATACAAGCAGAGGGAGCAACTCAACCTCTAGTTCAATCATGCTCCTAGCTTCTACCTATTCTAGATATGGACTTATTCTAATGCATCAAACAAGTCAAACAAAACACATCAATACAGAAAAGAAAAAGATGAGAAAGCAGATCAACTCCTCTTTCAACTCCAAGCTTCAGCTCTTCCAACAGCAACTCAGTCTTCAGACTTCCATCACTCTTGACAAATATCAATTTGCTTTCCCAGGTTTCCACCCTTCAACATAAGTTTCAACTTATCTTCTCTGAGCTTCATCTCCTTGATCAGTTCCACCTTCAGGCTTCACCTAATCACAAGTATCAACTTGGTCTTCATGCTCTTCAAGCTTCAACTGGAATGGCAATACCCAAGGATTCATCCTCTTCTACACTCTTCAATGAAGTCTTCATCTTCACACTCAAGCTCAACATCTCTCAAGATAATCAAACCAGAGGAAATCACTTACTGGATAAGCTGGGGATATTGAACTGCTTACTGACCACCAAAGGTGACCTATAAGGGTTCAACATCAAAGGAATGGTTCCCTCAAAAGTTCTACTTCCTAGGTACAATCACTTATCCCTCCAAAGGAGAGAGGTGAATACCATGGAAGGACTTTGAATCATAGGGAGGAATGGAGGTAAAAGATACCATCCATGTTTAAGAAAGAAGTTAACTAGGTCTAAACTCTTCCTAATCCCTAACCCTAAAACAATCAACAAAACAAATGAGATCAAGCTCTCAAGCTCCTCAATGCTCCTCAATGCTCCTACTATGCTCCTCAATTCTCCTACTATGCTCCTCAAAACAAAACCAAGCTCTCCAAGCCCACAAAGCAAAGCAAACAAAGATACACGCCCACAAGGGCAACACAAACAATCATCAACTACAAAAATCATCTAAAAATAGTCTACCACTATATTAAAACATAATATAATTTCTAAGGGATCCTACATACCTACCCTTAATACCCTCATATGCCCCAATGTCTAACTTGACCTAGAAACCCAAAATTCTAGTGTTATTGTGGACCTATGTTAAGGATTAACCTAATTCTACACAACCTAATTTCGTCTAAGCAAAAATATCCTAAAAATCATCACAAAATTATGGAATAAATCCATGGGTAAGCTAAGGCTTATATCTAACTATCCTAAAAAGAATGGCCTAAAAATATGAAGGGAACTACCTAAAACAAATTCTACAAATTCATGTATCAACATAAAAGAAATAAAAAGCTATTAAAATAGAAAATATACAAAATATATTAAAAATGCATGAAATGCAAATATTTTTAATTGATAATTTTCTAGACATTATCATGAAATAGGAGAAAAAATTCCCATGCAAAAATCATTATTTTCCTATTTATTATGATTTTTCAAAGTTTAACATAAAATGGAGAAAATGAAATGAAAAAGATAAAACCTAGGTGCAGATAGCAACTACATTCAGTTCATTTCATCAATGGGCTAAAAATGGGGGTGTTAATAGCCATACGCGCTAGGCCCAATTTAAGTCATAAAATCAATTAAAAAAAGAATGAAAAATGGAAAATACACGGTGCATAAAGAAACAAAATTCAGTGTATTTAGTCAAGTGGGCCTCAAGTGGGGTGGGAATAGCGTTCAGCATACTTAAGCCCATGAAGCCACCGTTTAATGAAACGGTGCGTTTCACTCGTTTTCTGAATTCCCTCTCAAATTGAAATTAAACACGAGCCACTGGATCAAACGAGAGTCAAAGGGTCAATCCAGATCTAATGGCTGGGAGGTTGTCTTCAACCTCCAGTTAGGGTTTTGCGTGAGAGCTTCAAGAACAGAGTTTAACATGCCAGACTTCCATCAATCCGTGTACCCT
Source organism: Lathyrus sativus (assembly GCA_963859935.3). Lineage (NCBI taxonomy): Eukaryota > Viridiplantae > Streptophyta > Magnoliopsida > Fabales > Fabaceae > Lathyrus > Lathyrus sativus. Next base: position 399,753,788 of record OZ012741.1, on the reverse strand, counting down.
CGAATCCTCATCAAATTTTAATTTTCAAAACCCTAAATCAATCCATTTTTTCCACTGATCGCAGCCATGGTGTTGGTTTTCACTGGTACCCGCTCTAACCACAAACCCGATAGTGAATCCTCCATTATACTCAAACTTCAACTGGGATAAATCTTCAATTTCCTTACACTAAAAATGTTCACCTCACCTCACTGATGAAAACTAACTGTCACACATGTATTAACACTCACTGTAGCTCGAGTTCTTGGTCATTAAAGAAATGATGCCTCACACTCAACCTTCACCAATTGATCCATGAACTTCCAGAAATCATCACCTAGGGGTCTCTAACCGTTCTACATTAACAACTCAACCTAGCCATGCTTAAATTATGAGGTGGTAGAGAAATTGCAAACCTGGTTATCTTGTATGGCAGTAGTAGCAACTCTTCAATTCAGCACTTGTAACCTTCCAGAAACGATCCTTGGATGATCTTAGCTCTTCTATTTGCAAAATCTTGAAGAGAAGATGCTTGTACTTCAAGACTCGAACACCACTTGCTTCTTGCAAAATCCAATTGCCACTTCCTTCAAACCTCCATGAATTGCTCTCAAATTGATCTGCACAGCTTCACTATGATCTATGGAATGTGTATGAATGGAAAGAATGAATGGAAATGGTTCAGAATAGGGAATTCACTTTCAACTTGCAATGGAAGCAATTGAAATAACCAACTCTCTCTTCTCTCAAATCTTACACCAACCTTGCATTTGAGCAAGTTCTACATGTTATGTAGAGTGGTTTAGAATCATCTAGAACCATCTAGGACCATCCAATGAGAAATTGGAAATCTCATGTCATGACATTATGGATTCACTTCTCCTCATGTGCTATCTCATGCCATAGCCCTTGTAACCACCAATTATGACTTGAAATTCTCCCCATATGAGATTTATGATGTGTTGAGATGCATAACTAACTTGTACATTGAGTTTCTTTGAGTTTTGCTTTTGTGCCTTAAGATGCAAGCAAGCCATTTCCAAAGCAGCCCTATGCTCTAGGCCTCAAATCAAAATTGTGGCCAAACCATTGTTTTTAGAATGTCTTTTAGAGTCAAAATGACCTATTATATGACATGGTTTGGATGTGTAACTTGGGATTTCCAATTTTCAATTTCAACTTATTTAACTTATGCCTCCATTTTAAGCCATTTTTATCACTTTTTGATACAAGCCTTTTCAATATCTCATGACCTCCGTACTAGCCTTAAAACATCATTCTAAGCAAGTTTGATGTTGAATATTTTTCCATTTGAAGCTTGGAAATAGGAGATATGGCCTTATGCTTGAAATGACCTATAACCTCCAAATGACCAAAATGCCCTTGACTTGTCAAAGCCATAACTTGAGTTCTACAAATCCTATCAAGGACTTCTAGTACTCTCTAGAAAGCTAAGAAGATGCTATACAACATTCATGTTGACCAAGAGTTCATAGGAATCATCCTACTAGGGCAAAAGTTGGATGCAAGTTGGGTGACTTCCAAGGACCCAGATTCACGTACCTCAGATGACCTGCAACTTGTCAAAGTCATAACTTGAGTTCTACAAATCCTATCAGGGACTTCTAGAACTCAAATTAAAGCTAAGACCAAGCTCTACAACAATCATGTTGTGGGTAAGATGATATGACAATCACATCTTGAGCTAAACTGCCTTGAAGATAGGGATCAAACTAGGGGATTTTACACTGTCAAGCCTTAGAAACCCTAGCTTAAAACTTCTCAAACTCCTCAATCATGATGAGTTGGTCTAGGAATAATCCTTATAGCATCTCAATGCATCATTCCATGATCACATGGCTCTTGGATTAGGTCTCAACCCTCTCCAAATCATCAGTTGACCTAGGGTTGACCCAGTCAAACCCTAATTCCACCACTCATGGCTGAATCTTCTGAATTCTTGTACAATGACCTCTCTAGGCTTCATGATGGCTTTCAATACATCTCATAAGCTTTCTCAAAGCTTCAAGTCTATCCTCATAGCCTCATAATCATCTGAGGAGCCCCCACAACTCTCAAGTTATGAGACACACAACCTTGGTTTCAGCCAATCTCTCTGAGGATCTCTTGAGTTCTATGACAAAGGTATTAACCTTTGAACACTTGAATAACCTTCTTGGCTAGCTTCAAAGGCTCATATAACTCTTGCTGGGTAATCATTCCCCTTGATCTACTGCCCACATATCAATGAGAGGCAGGTGATGAATGAGATGAACCACAAACTAGGTAAATAAATGTTGGTCAAATTTTGGGGTGCAACAGCTGCCCCTATTCAAACGGCTTGAACCTGACTGGGTGAGGAGCGAACGGCTCTCAGCCAATCGTGGTGCGAGACGGTTGAATACCGATAAACCCGGAAATTTTCCAACTGCACAAGCACACGGTACTCTGATGGGAACAAATCTTCGAAAACTGAAATAATAGTTGCACGGCAACTAGCTGGAGAATTGGTCACACGGTAACTGGTAATACATAGTCGATCATGCCATCAGGCATCATGATTCCTCGGGACTCTTCAGGTCAACCATCAGGTTGATCATGCCATCAGGCATTCAAAGAAAACTGTCGGGCATCAGCCGGACCTCAACCATCAGGTTGATCATGCCATCAGGCATCCAAAGAAATTTGTCGGGCATCAGCCAGACTTCAACCATCAGGTTGATCATGCCATCAGGCATCCAAAGAAACTTGTCGGGCATCAGCCGGACTTCAACCATCAGGTTGATCATGCCATCAGGCATTCCGCATTACTGTCGGGCATCAGCCTGACTTCAACCATCAGATTGATCATGCCATCAGGCACTCTGCATCAGTTGAGATAACTGCTTTATTAACACGGTCAGACTTCAATCATGGAGTCTTCAAGGGAGGTTTCAACTTCGCCGTTAGAAACCTGCTGGGGATGACGCATCGCCGCTGGGGATTCTGAAGAACTATCAAGTAGCTCCGCTCCGGGGGTCCAGAAATCATTCTGGATGAATCAACTCTGCTGAGGACTTCAAGAATCATCTTGGACAAATAACTCTGCCGGGGACCTTCAAGAATCATCTTGAACCGATAACCATTTTGGAGATTTTAGGAGTCATCCTGAGCGAACACTCTGTTGGGGATTTCAGGAATCATCCTGGGCAACCTTTACTGGGGACTCTAAGTATCAACTTGAGTAACCATTTTGGAGACTGCACTGGGGATCTTAAGAATCATCTTAAGCAAACGACCCTGCTGGGGAATTCAAGAATCATCTTGAACCAAAGACTTTGCTGGAGACCTCAAGAATCATCTTGAGCAAGCAACTTCGTTGGGGAGAATGTCAGGAATCATCCTAAGCAACTGATCCTGCGGCGGAACACCTGCAAAACAAGAACGGTAACAACCTAGATCATGTTCATTATGCCTATGCTTCGGCAATGACGCAATGCTCCACACGGTGGAAATGCTATGAGTTTATGATAAATGCTATGCAATCATGCAATATGATGCGATCTCGTCAGCAAAATAAATGCTGAAAGGAGAACCTCCTATCAAGGAGAAAGAACTACTCACATAGAGGAATCATCCTGCTGAGGAGAACATGGTTACGCCAATCTCAATTGGACTCCGCAGGGGGCACAACTTCAGTTGACTGCTGCGGGGGAAACAACTTCAGTTGATTGCTGCAGGGGAACGAAGCTCTACGAGAACCTGGACCTGCTGAGGGAAAGCGATATCAATCGCGGGAATGACCTGCATGACCTTCATGGCTACTTCTCTGGATATAACGACTCTGTGGGGAAACAACTTCGGCTGTTCAACCTTCCACTGAGGGAAAAACCAATCATGGCTTGAGCAGCTTCCAAGGATTCGGCTCCCTTGGGTATCTGCAAACTCGGCTAAGGAAGGAGAAATCATTCTGCTTCGCTGGGGAGAGTACGACTCTGGTGGGGAATCTCAATTCCGCTGGGGAAGAAGGAATCATCTGACTTCGGGGGAGAGTACGACTCTGGTGGGGAATTTCAATTCCGCTGGAGACTTCAGTCTGGCCTATCAGTTGCTGCACACTTCAGTGGACAAATAGTTTCCTACGAGACCTGCACTTGTGACCCGGTGCTAGGGAATGAACACGCGCTTCAGCACCTGACTCAACTGAGAATATGACGTTCCTTCAGGATGCATCTGATTGGGGAGAGAATCATCTCTGCCTGGGGAGACATATCAATGCTCACTATCTCGCGCTCCGACTCTGCGGGGAGAGGCTACTGAACTCTGCTGGAGAAAGAGGAATCATCCTTCTTCAGGATGCGCACGACGCACTATCTGGAATATGCTACACCTGTAACAACACAAACAAACAGACCAGATACCCTTCTCAAAGGGACCTATCAAGGTTATTATCTCGTGGCAATATTCAAGTAATTCATTGTTTCAACAATCAGTGGCCTAAGCCAGTAAGTTTATGTATGCGCATTTTATCAAAAACATCGGCGTTCTTTTTCGCAAACAAAACAGATAAACGCTAAACAGGCAAACAGAATTGCTGAATAGTATGAATTTTATTGATAACGAACCCCTGAATGGGTAAAAATGTTTTACAACAGAGGCAAGCTCCTGGAATGAGGAAGCCGCGCAAAAATAAAACATAAATATACATCAGTATATGCAAATGTCGGCAATGAGGTGTAGACGAACACCATGAGTTGATCCCTTTATGGCCCACTCGACTTCGATACTTCTCCGACGCTTCATCCTTGGAAGAGATTGATTCAGATGAACGACCATCAGGTCCTCCAAACCACTAAACAAAGAAGGTCCATACGCGGAACGCAGTCATTTGCTTTTTCAAATCCCTAACTTTTGCGTGAACCGCCCTTTGCGGGTTTTCAGTTCACCGGGATACCCTTTTTTGCCGAAGCCGCCCAGTGTAGGTTTTCGACTTCGCGGGTGTACATTTTTTCAATTTATATCCCTAATTTTTTCCCGAACCTTTTATTCTGTTTTTGGTTCGCCGGGATGCCCCATTTTTGCCTGGACTCTCCTTTTTTGTCCAGCGGGTCGCTTTCAAGCAAAGTATTTTTTAACTGCGTCCGCGTTCACCGGGGATGCAAAATCTTCACCATCCATCGTGGATAACAACAAAGCTCCTCCCGAGAAGATCTTGCTGATGACGTACGGACCTTCGTAATTCGGAGTCCACTTGCCCCGGTGATCGGAGTGTGGAGGAATAATCTTCTTCAGGACGAGATCACCCGCCTGAAAGCTTCTAGGACGCACCTTCTTATCATAAGCTTTCTTCATTCGGCTTTGGTATAAACGACCATGCGCAATCGATGCCAACCTCTTCTCGTCCATCAGGCTGAGTTGGTTCAGTCGGTTCGTAATCCATTCTGCCTCGTCGAGTTTCACATGAACCAAAACTCGCAAAGAAGGGATCTCCACTTCTAACGGTAGGACAGCTTCCATACCGTACACCAAGGAGAAAGGAGTTGCCCCAGTCGACGTACGTACCGTCGTACGATAACCGTGTAGTGCAAATGGCAGCATCTCGTGCCAATCTTTGTAGGTCACAACCATCTTCTGAACAATCTTCTTTATGTTCTTGTTGGCCGCTTCAACGGCGCCATTCATCTTCGGCCGGTAAGGAGACGAGTTATGGTGTTCAATCTTGAAACTCTGGCACAGCTCCTTCATCATCTTGTTATTCAGATTCGAACCATTATCAGTAATGATCCGTTCGGGAATTCCGTAACGACAGATGATGTCCCTCTTTATGAATTTAGCCACCACCTGCTTGGTCACATTAGCGTACGAGGCTGCCTCCACCCACTTGGTGAAGTAGTCGATAGCTACCAGAATGAAGCGATGACCGTTAGATGCAGTGGGCTCGATCTTGCCTATCATGTCGATGCCCCACATGGAGAACGGCCACGGGGAGGACATGACATTCAACGGGCACGGCGGCACATGAACTTTATCAGCATAAATCTGGCATTTATGACATCTCTTCGCGAATTTAAAGCAATCCGATTCCATCGTCAGCCAGTAGTATCCTACTCTCAGGATCTTTCTCGTCATAGCATGTCCGCCGGCGTGCGTACCAAATGTGCCTTCATGGACTTCTTCCATGAGCACACTCGCTTCTTTCTCATCTACACATCTGAGTAGCACGAGATCGTGGTTTCTTTTGTACAGAACTCCATCAGGATTGAGATAAAAATTTCCAGACAGCCTCCTCAGAGTCTTCTTATCCTGGGTTGACGCTCCCGCAGGATACTCCCTAGTCATAAGGAAAGTCTGGATGTCATGGAACCATGGCTTGCCGTCAGCGGATTCCTCGATTGCAAAGACAAATGCAGGTCTATCAAGACGAGACAGGACAATTCTTGGAGCCTCATTCCAAAAATTGACTTTATACATCGAGGCCAACGTGGCTAAGGCATCAGCCATTTGATTTTCAGCCCTGGGCACATGATGGAGTTCCACTCGATCAAAGAACGGAAGCAGCCTTCTGGCATAATTCATGTACGGCACCAAATTTGATTGACGAGTCTCCCAGTCCCCTTTAATCTGGTTAATCACAAGCGTCGAGTCACCATATACATCTAGATTCTTGATTCTCAAATCAATTGCCTCTTCTAGACCCATGATGCATGCTTCGTACTCTGCCTCATTGTTGGTGACTGGAAACGTCAGTCTCGCAGCGAACGGGATGTGGGATCCGTGGGGAGTCGTGATGATTGCCCCAATACCACTTCCATAGGAATTAACCGCCCCGTCGAATATCAATTTCCACTGGGATTTCCTATCTGGCCCCTCGTCGGGCAACGGCTCATCGCAATCCTTCGCTTTGAGAAACATAATATCCTCATCAGGGAATTCAAATTTCATTGGCTGGTAATCCTCGATCGGCTGTTCGACAAGGTAATCAGACAATACGCTTCCCTTGATGGCCTTCTGGGAAACGTACTGAATATCATATTCCGTCAACACCATTTGCCATCTGGCAATCCTGCCCGAAAGAGCCTGCTTCTCGAAGACGTACTTGATCGGATCCATCTTCGAAATTAGCATAGTGGTGTGATTGAGCATGTACTATCGTAAACGTTTGGCAGCCCAAGCTAGTGCACAACACGTCTTCTCCAGCATCGAGTATCGAGATTCACAGTCTGTGAACTTTTTACTCAAGTAGTAAATGGCATGCTCTTTTCTACCCGTCTCGTCGTGTTGACCGAGAACACACCCCATACTATTCTCAAGAACTGTCAAGTACATGATTAAAGGCCGTCCAGCCACTGGGGGTATCAAGATTGGAGGTTCTTGAAGATACTGCTTTATCTTGTCGAATGCCTTCTGGCAATCCTCGTTCTAGATAATCGCCTGATCTTTCTTTAAAAGCTTGAACATCTGTTCACACGTGGCCGTGAGCTGAGAAATAAACCTTGCAATGTAGTTTATTCTGCCCAAGAAACCACGAACTTCTTTTTCTGTTCTCGGCACTGGCATCTCTTGAATGGCTTTTATTTTCGCAGGATCAACCTCGATGCCTCGTTCGCTCACAATAAACCCCAGTAACTTTCCGGACCGTACTCCGAAGGTACATTTGTTAGGATTCAGCCTCAACCTGAACTTCCTAAGCCTCTCAAAAAGCTTCAATAAGTTGACCAGATGTCCCTCCTCCGTTTGGGACTTCGCAATCATGTCATCAATATAGACTTCAATCTCATGATGAATCATGTCATGAAACAAAGTTACCATTGCTCGTTGGTAAGTGGCCCTGCGTTCTTCAGACCGAAGGGCATTACCTTATAGCAAAATGTTCCCCAGGGAGTGATAAACGTCGTTTTCTCCATGTCCTTCGGCGCCATCTTGATCTGATTATAGCCGGAGAAGCCATCCATGAACGAAAACACGGAGAACTGGGCTGTGTTGTCGACCAACACATCGATATGAGGCAACGGGAAATCATCTTTAGGGCTCGCCTTATTCAAATCCCGATAATCGACGCACATGCGTACCTTACCGTCCTTCTTCGATACATGCACTATGTTGGCGACCCACGGAGGGTAGGTGGTGACCGCTAAGAAGCCAGCCTCAAGCTGTTTTTGCACTTCTTCTTTGATCTTAACGGCCATATCTGGTCTCGTCCTCCTAAGTTTCTGCTTAACGGGAGGGCAATCTTCTCGCAGCGGCAAGTGGTGGACCACGATGTCAGTGTCAAGTCTGGGCATATCTTCGTATGACCAAGCCAAGATGTCACTATACTCTCTTAGCATCTCGACCAATCTCTGCTTGACATCACTCTGCAGCGCAGCCCCTATCCTGACGTTTCTGACGAGTTCTTCAGAACCCAGATTCACGATCTCAATCTCCTCTTCATGAGGCAGAATAACTTTCTCCTCTTTTTTCAACAAGCGGGCCAACTCTTCCGGAAGGTCTTCGTCTTCATCAATCTCTTCTTCGGCTTGATAGATCGGGTAATCAAAGTCGAAGTGAGCCGTAGAGGGTCCAGAGTCGATGTCATCTGTTATGTGGATCCTGCAATAACAAGGGTTAAGTTTAAAACAAGGATGTGCAGGTTAGCACAAACCCCATTGCCATTTTATTGTTTTTCAAAACAAATATAAAACAGGAATAACAGAGATCACAATATTTGAATACGAAGAAAACGCCTTTGATTTATTAACAAAATGCATGTACATGATCCAACAAGGCCCTGACAATAAAAACGCTATGCCCCGGGTAGGACATAGGGTTGTACAATGATTGAAAAAAGTAAATCATTACTCTTCACTTGTCATCTGGATGATATCCTTGATGGTCCAATTGTGGAGGCCCTCGCCTGGCTTGCTTGGCTGTATCCAAGAGTCGAGGTCACAATCGCTATCCCCGCTGTCTTCAGACGCCGTGTTGATGCTTTCGAAAATCACTCCGCCACTGGTAAATTGGATCGGCCCTTTACCTCGAGACGCACTGCTAGACGAAGAAGAAGAAGTTTCAGCTCCAGGAGAATATCCCAACCCAAACTTATCTTGCTTGTTGGGTATCTCCAAAATTCGCCCCCAGCCTGGGGTAGATCCAGCTTGGACAACGGCCCGAGCTTCTTTGAACGAGGAGAGATTCATCTATGGCTTCTCTGTGACTACAGGAGCTACTTCTTTTACCTTGACAGCCTCGAACGCTTGGCAAAGAGTTTCATGGATTTCGCCATCCATTTTGACATACTTGAAGGATGACAAATGGCTCACCATTATGTCCTCCTCGCCACACACGATTACGATGCTTCCTCCGATAGCATACTTGAGCTTTTGGTGCAACGTGGAGGTCACGACACCAGCAGCATGGATCCATGGCCGACCCAAGAGACAACTGTAGGCAGGCATGATGTCTATAATATAAAAGACCATGTCGAACGTTTCCGGACCGACTTGGATTGGCAGGGTCATCTCCCCGAAAACGTGTCGTTTAGTTCCGTCGAACGCCTTCACCACCAGATCACTGGGTGTGCAGAGCACTCCACGAGTATCCAACTTCATTAACGCCTTCTTCGGAAGAACATTCAGTGACGAACCCGTGTCCACCAGCACGTGTGACATGATTGTGCCCCTACACTCTATCGAGATGTGCAGGGCGCTATTGTGATTTCTCCCTTTCGGCGTCAGCTCTAAGTCTGTGAAACCTAGCCCATTGCCAGCATTTACGTGGGCTACAACCTCTTCTAGCTGATTCACCGATATCTCTTGCGGTACATAGGCGGCGTTCAACACCTTCAGCAGTGCGTTGCGGTGTGCTTCAGAACACAGCAACAAGTTGAGAATGGAAATCTTCGAAGGCATCTGATGGAGGTGATCTACAATCTTGTAGTCGCTCTTTTTAATCAACCGCATAAACTCCTCGGCATCTTTAACGAGCAAATCTTTTTCTACCCCACACGGGACCTCGTTAGCGACTTTTCTTTTACCCTTATCGACCGCATCAGCTCTGACCGCTTTATCCGCTACGACCTCTGGCGGTGCAAATACTCTTCCGCTATGAGTAATACCACTGATTCCTACAAGATTCTCCGCAGTCGACCCATACGGCTCCAGCTCCAACTTATGTCCGTTGCAATAGACTTCAGCCCCATAATGCCACGGAACGGCGTTAGTGCTCTCGAATGGTATCGACACAGCTTTGGTAATAGTAATTGTGGGCGGTCTGGGCGCAGAAATAGTTATTGGCCGGCGAGGGATGGTAATGGTGGCGACTTCATCGGCCTGCTTCAGCACTACCTCTCTTGACCCACCTTCAACCCTCCGGCTGAACTGTAGAATCCCCTCAGTCATAAGACTTTGAATTCCTTCTACCAACTGCTCGCGTCCATCAGAATATGTGGCACAGTCCATACATAACTCTCCGCATCCTGGAAAGAACCCTCTTTTCAGCAGTTTAGCTTTAACGAAGCCGAGCGGCGTCTTTAGATCTCTGACGTTAGTCAACAGATCTGCACTCTCTTCTTCGATAATGGCGTTCACACCACCTCCCCTATGATTTGGCCTAGGATTCTTCGTGACATTGGGCACATTATCGAAGAAGTTGATGATCTTGGCATCCACCAAGTCCTGCACCTTGTGCTTGAAGGCTTTGCAGTTCTCAATTGTGTGGCCTGGTGCCCCTGAGTGGAAATCGCAAGTGGCATTTGCGTCGTACCCTGGTGAAGGTGCCTCTGTCAAGGGAGCCATCGTCCTCTTCTGGACCAATTGTAGCTGAAGCAAAGTCTGCAAGAGCTGCGCGTATGACATGGGCGGTGTCTCGAAGTGACGGTTTGCCAAAGATGCCCGATTCTGGTACTTTCTATACCCATGTTGATTCGGTGGCTGCTGCTGCTGCTGCGGAGCTGCCGGGATGTTTATACTGGCTACCTGCTGCTGAGGGCCTTTGCCCTTCCTTCGAGCATTGGTCACAGCGCTCGCTTCTCCTTCTCGCCTTTTACCAGCATAAGGTTTCTTTCCACCTCCTCCAGCTAAGGAGGACTCACCTTGAATTTTCCCGATCTTGATTCCATTCTCGACGTGCTCGCCCATGATAATGAGAGCTGAGAACGTCCCAGACATACCGCTGACTAACTTTTCATAGTAAACCCCCGGGAGGGTGGCAACAAACATCTGCACGAGCTCTCGTTCAACCATCGGCGGCTGAACCCGGGCTGCCAACTCACGCCACCGCTGGGCGTACTCCTTAAATCCTTCATTATTCCTCTGCGACAGGTTCTGCAGCTGGACTCGGTTTGGGGCCAAGTCGTTATTGTACTGGTAGTGGTGCACAAACGCTTCAGCAAGATCCTTCCATGTGCGCACACTAGTGGGCTCTAGACCCATGTACCACTCGAGGGATGGCCCGGAAAGACTGTCTTGGAAGAAGTGCATCAGCAACTTCTCGTCTTCGGAATAAGCAGACATCTTCCTGTAGTACGATCTCAGGTGGACACGAGGGCAAGTAGTGCCCTTATATTTTTCAAATTCAGGTACCCTGAACTTAGGAGGTACCTTGAAATCAGCAATTAATCCCAGCTTGGACATATCAACGCCCAAAGTATTCTGATTCTCAATATCTCTCATTTTATCTTCAAGTGCTTTGAATCTAAGTCGCGCTTCAGCATTCAGCTCCCCTTCAGCACCTCTTTGAGAGAACACATCATCCTGATGATCCTCAAGCCATGGCTGAGGCACCAACAGATTCCCGACGCCTGCATTGCCGTTGCCCGGCCCGATATTGACATTAGCTCCCAGACTCCCATTACCGACGCCTGTCGTATTGAGTCCGATGTTGGCCATTATGTTGCCATTAGCACTGCCGTTGCCCGCGGCCACGGGGACACCATTCTGCGGAGTATCAACTGGTGGAGGAGTAGGCACGGTCCCACCGTGGAGTATGCCGTTGCTATCAACCCTGGAGATCAAAGGCTGAACCAAAGTTCTGAGCTGGTCCTGGCCATTGGCGACCACTTGCATGAGCTCCATGAAGCGATCCATCCTCTCGCGGAGCTCCTGAACATCTGTTTGCACTTTATCCATGATCCTGGTCTGATTAGCTCTAGTCGGATAACGGTGAATTAGTCTCTGATCAATCCTAGAACCACCGGAAACAACCTGGGACAACCTGTAAACCTGAAAAACCTGGTGAACACAAAAGGGTTAGGAAAAACAACAAAATGCTCGTCATGCAAATGCTTCATGCAGATGCATGCGTGTGTCTGTGTGTTAGGGGGATCTCCCCCGATCCTAGTGCCTGAGTGCCAGTGCTGATAATAATAATAAGAAGTCCGGGTCCAATCATGGAAACAACAATCTCATATATAAAGAAAGCCTATCAAGGCAGTACATGGCATCAGCGAGTACAAGATGAATCAACAGCATGACCTCAACCAACAAGCCTGGTGATGGTCAGCATATAACAATGATCAAAACAAAAGGAATACAAATAGTCAAGTACGGCCACGGGCGCGATACTCTTCTAACAACTCCTTCGTTTCTGGGTGATCCGGCAGAGTAAGCAACCCCTCGACGAGTAACTCCCTTTGCACAATGGTATATTGAAGACCTTCGACCGAATCTTCCCATGCTCCTTCGCCGAAGCAATCTTCTAACTTCCGCTTCTTGGACTCAAACGTCAGCTTGCGCTCCTTCAGGTTAGCGAGAGCTTTGTTGAGCTGGCCTTCGGCGGCGTATCTGCGGGCGGTTTCCTCATCAAACCTTTTCTCACTGTCCTTCACCTGGGCTTCCAGCTTGGAGATTTGTAGCATCAGCTTATCCTCCCGCTCTTTCCTGGTGGCCAGGGAAGCCTTCCAATGTTGGCTGAACTTGGATATCCTCCGGTATGCCTCGTCCAAGTGTTTCTTCTTTGTAGCCAGTACGTCGTTGACAACTTTGAAGTCTCGACCCATGCGCTCACGCTCGGCTATCTGCTTAGTCAGGTCTGTACCTAGCTGGTTCACCAACTCTGTCTGCCTTTTGAAAGAATGAACGACCTCGTTCCTCTCGCTTCGGAGCTGAGCTAATTCCTTCTCCAGTTCTTTGTTCGCCCGCTTCAATTCATCCCGCTCAGCTAACACCTGATTATGCTGCTAGATGGGCACGGTAGTAGGCTCTTCAACCATTGGAGGGCTTTCTGGCTTGGCATGAGGGAACAACATCCCTATAGCATCGGTCCTGGCTCTGATCCAAGTCAAATACGGAGGGTAGGCTTAACTGTTGCTTTTTCCCAGCAATGGCTTTCCTCGCTTACTGATACCATTCCAAGCGCGCTGAAGCTTGGACAACAAATCCCCCATAGAATACCAGTGAAGTACAGAGATTCCTGTACCTCTTCATCCTTCGGCGGAGTTCTCAAAGCATACGCGAACTGGCGGACCAACAACGATGGATTGTAGTTTATACAACCCTTCCTACCTATCAAAGGCACATTTGGAAACCCACTGCAGCTGAAGATCACCTCAGTACCCAACCTGTCTCTGTCGAACCAGTCAATATCCTCTGCAGATAAACTCATCAGACCCTCAGGCCACTCAGCTGTGGCTGCAGACAAGACAAAAGGACCCCTCTTGGGCATATGACTATCAAGCCATTTGTAGAGCAAGGGTACACAGCATGAGACGTTCTTCCCCCTCCTGTTCTCGTTTTTGTAGTGGACTGAGTGATAGACATCTCCTATCAAGGTAGGGATTGGATTCCCTGAAGCAAAGATGTGAAACACATCAAAGTCTACAAAATCGGGAATATTGGGAAACAGAATGATGCCATATATGCACAGAGCAAGGATGGCATTGAACGCGACCCAACATCCGTCCTTGGCACACTGCTGAGCCTTACCCACTAGAAACTGCAAGGAGAACCCAGGAACCTTATTCCAACTAGTCAATACTAACTCGGAGGCGTCCAGATGAAGTGAAGGAGCTAAACCATCCAGATCAGGCTCAGCATCCATATGAACAAAAGGCATCTGCCTCTTGATAGGAACCCCTAGCAAATCAGCATACTCTTCTAGCGTGGGTGCGAGAACGAAGTCCTGAAAAGTGAAACATCTCAGCGGAGGGTCGTAGAATTGCAGCAGAGCGTGCAACCCATTCAATTCGAACACAGAAGGTTTATGAACCAAACTGAGCAACCTGCCGTAAGATTTTCTGAACTCATCCCTCACAGAATCATCTGCTAGAGCTATCAAACCAGTCAGCTTAACCACATCGGGGGCAGGGAACTTGTAAGCCACGGTCTTCCTCGAAGAGCCCATAACGATACAATAGGAGGCAAGAAATCCTGGATCGGGGAAAACGGTACCTGCAACACAGACACACGTTAATGAAATGCAAATGAGTATGCAAACTAATGCAAAATGCAGTCATGCAATAGGAGGTCAGGGCAACTGGTGCTGAGATTCTGTATCAACAAAACCAAAATCTTGCTCCATCAAGAATAACCACTGCATCTGATAAAAAGGAAACCCTGGTATCAGACCACAAATCTGCTCTGTCAAGAACAACCATCTGATAGGGCCATGTACATAGGATCATAATTCTGCTCTGTCAAGAACAAATGTCTGATAATAAGGACCTCCGATGTAGGACCAAGGAATCTGCTCTGTCAAGAACAAACATACAGCTGCTGATGAGATCTTCAGACCCCAATCAAAAATCTGCTCTATCAAGAACAAACAACATCTGCTGATGAGATCTTCAGACCCCACTCAAAAATCTGCTATATCAAGGACAAACAACATCTGCTGATGAGATCTTCAGACCCCCCAAATCAGAAATCTGCTCTATCAAGAACAAATACACATCTGATGATAAGATCCTCCAATCAAAACCTTCTCTATCAAGAGCAAATACATCTGATGATAAGATCCTCTGATCCAATAAAACTGATTCGCTGTCAAGAAAACTAGGTGGTCTGAAGGTCAAAGTTTCCTGCAATGAACCCAACCCCGCTTCACAGGTATGGACCTAAACTGACTCAAGTTCGGCATCCTATGCATTCATCAGCGTCACAGACATTCAAGAGGGGTGATACGATACCCAGAAGGTGTGGCATCACCAGCTCATGAAGCGGCCTCACTCGGCTGAATCACAAATGATCGGTTCCCAGAGTCGACAATCCACCAAACCAGCAACCGTCTCAACCCAAAGGGTTGAAAGAGAAGCCAATCGGGTGAACCTCGTCTGAGCATGTATTTCATGAGACACTAGTGCCTGCAAAGCAAGCACGCGCCCACTAATTTCCACAACTAAATCTATGGTGCACTCAAGCCTGGGTCTGGCTTCTCACTCATCAGAATGCCCCTCCCACAACAGCACAGATAATCATATCATACTGGAAATAAAATGCGGGAAATAAGGCGCGAGAAGTAAAATGCGATAAATAACCACAACCCAACAAGTAAACGTACAAGCGTTAGGATTGACTCGCATAGGAAACCGTTGGAGTCCCCAGCAGAGTCGCCAGCTGTCGCTTGCGCGAAAATAAGGTGCCGGCACAACAGAAGAGTCGCCACCTTTCGTTATTTATCCCTTAGAGCGAGAAAGGAAACAATCGGAAAAACCTAACGAAAACGGGTAAGACAAGGTCGTCGCAACCATTGTCTGGATTCGGGAGTCGGTTACGCAAGGGGAAGGTATTAGCACCCCTCATGTCCGTCGTACTTGACGGGATCCACGCTTGTTGTGTTTACTTGGACGGGTTGGTTTTATCTATCTACCTATCAAGGCTGGCTTAAAAAGAAAAGAAAAATGACTCGGCAAAGTGTCGCACTTTATGCCTACGTATTCTCATCAGAGAACGAGAAATCAGAGTCAACGTAGTTCGGCCTACGACGGGTTATGGGGAAGGTAGCTCGCCAATACATCAGTATTGTGCCTACGTACTCTCAATAGGTATGAGAGATCAGAGCTCACGTAGTTCGGAACACTACGGTTTATTTCCTGTCTTTTACGAAAGAAGTGTTTTTTATTGTGTTTGCGATTTCAATCGCACTAGAGACTATGACCTGAGAGTGAATGCGTCGCATGTCACCCAAAGGGTACCATACTAAACATCCAGACTGTGGAAAAGAAACTCTCCCACAATCCTTTCTCAGATAGCTTAAGGCTCGTAACGTACGAAAGAAATCATTCATGATTACCGTATCTTAAACTGTTGTGAGATGAGAAGAGAACAGGCCCAACTAGGAGGGAACCTATCAAGTCCTACTGTTGTCATGCCAAGGATTCATCCTATGGTTGAGGGTTGAACAGGGAACTCCTAGAAGTTGTCATGCATAGGTTTCAACCTAAAGTTCTATCATCAATTCCTTATCAAAGGAAATGAGAGTCCTAAGGGATCATGTCAATGATACACCAAAACAGACAAAGCATCAGCTTAACAGTAAAATGCATGCAATGCAAGTGAGGGAGGAAATGTGTGTGGGGCTTCAGCCTCCACAAGCTCATCTCAACCTCAAGCCAGAATGGATAACAGTAATCATACTGGAAGGGAAAACATGCTATCAAGCAATATACAGTAAACTGCAATCATACAGAAAAAATGAAATGAAATACCATCAGGCAAACAAACCACATGGGCAAGGGAGCTGGGCTCTACCGAATACCCGCAAGCAAAGCCACATAGTAACAATACAAGCAGAGGGAGCAACTCAACCTCTAGTGCAATCATGCTCCTAGCTTCTACCTATTCTAGATATGGACTTATTCTAATGCATCAAACAAGTCAAATAAAACACATCAATACAGAAAAGAAAAAGATGAGAAAGCAGATCAACTCCTCTTTCAACTCCAAGCTTCAGCTCTTCCAACAGCAACTCAGTCTTCAGACTTCCATCACTCTTGACAAATATCAATTTGCTTTCCCAGGTTTCCACCCTTCAACATAAGCTTCAACTTATCTTCTCTGAGCTTCAGCTCCTTGATCAGTTCCACCTTCAGGCTTCACCTAATCACAAGTATCAACTTGGTCTTCATGCTCTTCAAGCTTCAACTGGAATGGCAATACCCAAGGATTCATCCTCTTCTACACTCTTCAATGAAGTCTTCATCTTCACACTCAAGCTCAACATCTCTCAAGATAATCAAACCAGAGGAAATCTGACCGGTAAATTAGCAAGTGTACTAATTGTACCGATGTAGTAATAAGGGGAAATTCCCCGAATATCGATCTCGCGGACTGCGTATGAACACAAGTTCTAAAATAATACAATTGAACAAAAAGTCATAGGGGTTTTGGTTTGTTTCTTACAATTTTAAAGGCCAAAAGGCAAAATCAGTAAAATAAAGGTTTAGACAGTTATGAGAAGCATGCTAGAGTATGGTGTATGAAAAAACCTTGTAATAACCTTAATCCTTATTTTTCAGAAATCACTGCTCAATTCAATCGTTACCGGTTTTAAAGATTAGTTGACTCTAATTCCTTAGTAGAAAACCCTTTGGTATTCTTCCTATGCCCCAATTCCTTGGCGGTATAGGAACAATCCCAAGCAACATATTTTATCTAAAACATTATGGTTACTATAGGGTATCCCCATTCCTAGGCAATATCTACTATAGTATTATCGTATAAACGCGTTAACGATCGTTTTTCCAAACCTAAGGTTAACCGTAAAACAAATCCTTATTTGTCAAATAAGAAAAGCCATAAGAAAATTATACAATAACAACGATGATTAGAAAGTAATGAAATCCATTATTCAAAGGAAACAAGGTTATTACAGAGTCAATTCAGGGACACCCCCTAGCATTGGGGGGTTTAGCTACTCATAATAATAAAGATAAAATCAACAATAAAATTTAACATTACAAGAGAATTGGTTGCTTTGATCTTCAATCGCTTCCGCTCATGAGGATCTTCCGTTCCCAAATCCTTGATCGCTTCAATCTTTATCGTCCTAATCTCTTTTCCGTTCAAAAGTCCAATCCTTATTCTTTCTCCAAACACGTATCAAATAGTTTCAATTCAAACTAATCACTAGGGAAATACCCACAATACCCTCGGGGATCACAAGAGTCAAAAATACAAGAAAATAGGGAAAAACGCGTTTCCTGCAACACGGGCCGTGTCAGGCAACACGGGCGCCCGTGTTGGCTTCCTGAAAGATTTTTCGCGTGAAATTTGCAAGTCCCAGGTGTCACAACACGGGCCGTGTCACACAACACGGGCACCCGTGTTGTGCCACTGTTTTTTCTCAAAAAATCGCCTTTTCTGAGCAAATCCTGCAACACGGGCCGTGTCACACAACACGGGCACCCGTGTTGCACCCCTGTTTCGAATCTGACTTCGACTCCAACACGAAAGTCGTAGCTCTCTCTCTTAGCTTTCCGGCGGTTTTTAGAACGCCTCAAACGGATACCCGGAACTCCAGTTATGATCGTTTTCGTGTAGACTGCTAAAGATTTCACAACAAAACTCTTCCGAAATCTTGCCATTTTTTCCCAGTTTTCGCTCTGCTTCTCCTTTATTGTATACCTGAACCTAGAAACAGTAAAAATATCAAATCGACGCGTAAAATATGATAAAAACAACTAAAATGCGACAAGACAAAACAAATGATTAACTGAAATAAACTGTAAAATAACGTGTAAAAACCACCGATCAAAATCACTTACTGGATAAGCTGGGGATATTGAACTGCTTACTGACCACCAAAGGTGACCTATAAGGGTTCAACATCAAAGGAATGGTTCCCTCAAAAGTCCTACTTCCTAGGTACAATCACTTATCCCTCCAAAGGAGAGAGGTGAATACCATGGAAGGACTTTGAATCATAGAGAGGAATGGAGGTAAAAGATACCATCCATGTTTAAGAAAGAAGTTAACTAGGTCTAAACTCTTCCTAATCCCTAACCCTAAAACAATCAACAAAACAAATGAGATCAAGCTCTCAAGCTCCTCAATGCTCCTACTATGCTCCTCAATGCTCCTACTATTCTCCTCAAAACAAAACCAAGCTCTCCAAGCCCACAAAGCAAAGCAAACAAAGATACACGCCCACAAGGGCAACACAAACAATCATCAACTACAAAAATCATCTAAAAATAGTATACCACTATATTAAAACCTAATATAATTTCTAAGGGATCCTACATACCTACCCTTAATACCCTCATATGCCCCAATGTCTAACTTGACATAGAAACCCAAAATTCTAGTGTTATTGTGGACCTATGTTAAGGATTAACCTAATTCTACACAACCTAATGTCATCTAAGCAAAACTATCCTAAAATTCATCACAAAATTATGGAATAAATCCAGGGGGAAGATAAAGCTTATATCTAACTATCCTAAAAAGAATGGCCTAAAAATATGAAGGGAACTACCTAAAAAAAAATTCTACAAATTCATGTATCAACATAAAAGAAATAAAAAGCTATTAAAAGAGAAAATATACAAAATATATTAAAAATGCATGAAATGAAAATATTTTTATTTGATAATTTTATAGACATTATCATGAAATAGGAGAAAAAAATCCCCATGCAAAAATCATTGTTTTCCTATTTATTATGATTTTTCAAAGTTTAACATAAAATGGAGAAAATGAAATGAAAAAGATAAAACCTAGGTGCAGATAGCAACTACATTCAGTTCATTTCATCAATGGGCTAAAAATGGGGGTGTTAATAGCCATACGCGCTAGGCCCAATTTAAGTCAGAAAATCAATTAAAAAAAGAATGAAAAATGGAAAATACACGGTGCATAAAGCAACAAAATTCAGTGTATTTAGTCAAGTGGGCCTCAAGTGGGGTGGGAATAGCGTTCAGCATACTTAAGCCCATGAAGCCACCGTTTAATGAAACGGTGTGTTTCACTCGTTTTCTGAATTCCCTCTCAAATTGAAATTAAACACGAGCCGCTGGATCAAACGAGAGTCAAAGGGTCAATCCAGATCTGATGGCTGGGAGGTTGTCTTCAACCTCCAGCTAGGGTTTTGCGTGAGAGCTTCAAGAACAGAGTTTAACATGCCAGACTTCCATCAATCCGTGTACCCTCGAATCCTCATCAAATTTTAATTTTCAAAACCCTAAATCAATCCATTTTTTCCTCTGGTCGCAGCCATGGTGTTGGTTTTCACTGGAACCCGCTCTAACCACAAACCCGATAGTGAATCCTCCATTATACTCAAACTTCAACTGGGATAAATCTTCAATTTCCTTACACTAAAAATGTTCACCTCACCTCACTGATGAAAACTAAGTGTCACACATGTATTAACACTCACTGTAGCTCGAGTTCTTGGTCATTAAAGAAATGATGCCTCACACTCAACCTTCACCAATTGATCCATGAACTTCCAGAAATCATCACCTAGGGGTCTCTAACCGTTCTACATTAACAACTCAACCTAGCCATGCTTAAATTATGAGGTGGTAGAGAAATTGCAAACCTGGTTATCTTGTATGGCAGTAGTAGTAACTCTTCAATTCAGCACTTGTAACCTTCCAGAAACGATCCTTGGATGATCTTAGCTCTTCTGTTTGCAAAATCTTGAAGAGAGGATGCTTGTACTTCATGATTCGAACACCACTTGCTTCTTGCAAAATCCAATTGCCACTTCCTTCAAACCTCCATGAATTGCTCTCAAATTGATCTGCACAGCTTCACTATGATCTATGGAATGTGTATGAATGGAAAGAATGAATGGAAATGGTTTAGAATAGGGAATTCACTTTCAACTTGCAATGGAAGCAATTGAAATAACCAACTCTCTCTTCTCTCAAATCTTACACCAACCTTGCATTTGAGCAAGTTCTACATGTTATATAGAGTGGTTTAGAATCATCTAGAACCATCTAGGACCATCCAATGAGAAATTGGAAATCTCATGTCATGACATTATGGATTCACTTCTCCTCATGTGCTATCTCATGCCATAGCCCTTGTAACCACCAATTCTGACTTGAAATTCTCCCCATATGAGATTTATGATGTGTTGAGATGCATAACTAACTTGTACATTGAGTTTTTTTGAGTTTTGCTTTTGTGCCTTAAGATGCAAGCAACCCATTTCCAAAGCAGCCCTATGCTCTAGGCCTCAAATCAAAATTGTGGCCGAACCATTGTTTTTAGAATGTCTTTTAGAGTCAAAATGTACTATTATATTACATGGTTTGGATGTGTAACTTGGGATTTCCAATTTTCAATTTCAACTTATTTAACTTATGCCTCCATTTTAGGTCATTTTTATCACTTTTTGATACAAGCCTTTTCAATATCTCATGACCTCCGTACTAGCCTTAAAACATCATTCTAAGCAAGTTTTATGTTGAAGATTTTTCCATTTGAAGCTTGGAAATAGGAGATATGGCCTTATGCTTGAAATGACCTATAACCTCCAAATGACCAAAATGCCCTTGACTTGTCAAAGCCATAACTTGAGTTCTACAAATCCTATCAAGGACTTCTAGTACTCTCTAGAAAGCTAAGAAGATGCTCTACAACATTCATGTTTACCAAGAGTTCATAGGAATCATCATACTATGGCAAAAGTTGGATGAAAGTTGGGTGACTTCCAAGGACCCAGATTCACATACCTCAGATGACCTGCAACTTGTCAAAGTCATAACTTGAGTTCTACAAATCCTATCAGGGACTTCTAGCACTCAAATTAAATCTAATACCAAGCTCTACAACAATCATGTTATGGGGAAGATGAGATGACAATCACATCTTGAGATAAACTGCCTTGAAGATAGGGATCAAACTATGGGATTTTACACTTTCATAGGGATCAAACTAGGGGATTTTACACTGTCAAGCCTTAGAAACCCTAGCTTAAAACTTCTCAAACTCCTCAATCATGATGAGTTGGTCTAGGAATCATCCTTATAGCATCTCAATGCATCATTCCATGATCACATGGCTCTTGGATTAGGTCTCAACCCTCTCCAAATCATCAGTTGACCTAGGGTTGACCCAGTCAAACCCTAATTCCACCACTCATGGCTGAATCTTTTGAATTCTTGTACAATGACCTCTCTATAATTCATGATGGCTTTTAATACATCTCATAAGCTTTATCAAAGCTTCAAGTCCATCCTCATAGCCTCAGAATTATCTGAGGAGCCCCCACAACTCTCAAGTTATGAGACACACAACCTTGGTTTCAGCCAATCTCTCTGAGGATCTCTTGAGTTCTCTGACAAAGGTATCAACCTTTGAACACTTGAATAACCTTCTTGGCTAGCTTCAAAGGCTCATATAACTCTTGCTGGGTAATCATTCCCCTTGATCTACTGCCCACATATCAATGAGAGGCAGGTGATGAATGAGATGAACCACAAACTAGGTAAATAAATGTTGGTAAAATTTTGGGGTGCAACAATTGTCACTGTATTAAAGAGTTAACCAAATTTTCATGGCCATTTATAAGTAGTAATAAATCTTTGGTAATGGAACTTATATACTAAAGAAAATAGGATCATAACTTATAAACTCATTTTCATCTCTATTCAAAAGATTAAAGAAATTGTAGTTCGATTAAAGCAGAAATTGATTTAAGACTAAACATAAAATTTCAATAAATATTTTAAGTCAAAAGTATCTTAGAAAATGACTTCGTTGAATGAGTCTAAATTCTAAATTTTGGGGATAGAAAAACTAATTGCAGGATTAAAAAAAATAATTCCATTCAAATCAACACTCCTACTAAATTAAATTAGATTTACAATTTGAGTTTAAATACAACCAATGACAAATGGAGTAGTAGAGATAAGTTCATAAATTTTGAACTATCACGCAGTAAATATGAGAACAAGAACAATTATCTATCAAAAGAAAAATAATCAATTTTTTAAAATACTCCTAAGTCATCAATAAATCCCATATATATATTATTCATCCTTAAATCCCATAAATAAATTTTATTATTATTTTTTAAAATACTCCTAAGTCATCAAGTTCATAGAAAAGTCATACGTGACTAAGATAGGAAATGAAATGTCAAGAATCATATTTTTCACTTTAAGGGTAGAAAATTATACCCCAATTAAAGGCAAGCGACAGAGAGAGTCCAGAAGACTCACCTTCAATTTCAGAAATTGTCTACTCATGTCGGTAAAGTATGTAAATTTATCATCCTTTCCTGATCATAATTTTAATTTTTCTGATCTGTTGAAGAACCACGATGTAGATAAGTTTGTATCTGAAGTTGGTCCTTATTATCCTGACTTAGTAAAAGAATTTTTCTCAAACTTGCATGTTGGAACTGTTGATTTTGATGATCATTTTTTTAACATCAAAAGTTAAGAATGTAGAAATAAGTTTGGATTTAGAAGCTTTTGGAAAGTGCTTAGGAGTATCTCATAAGGGTCAGCATACTCGTCAAGGCTATACTCCAGATTCTAATGGTTGGCAAAATTACAAGAAAATAGATTATTATTTCAGCATTTCTAGTATAAGTCAGGGTGGAATTCTGAGTCGGTAAAATGTTGCATCTTCTCGAGTTTTGTTATTTGCAAAAAAATTGTCTGTTAGTGATAGAATGCTTCACTATATTATTGTGTATGTTTGTTTCTCTAACATTAATTTGTAGCAAGTTGAATGTCTTTAAAAACTATCAAGTTTGGATTAAGGGGAAGCTTACATCAAGGTGGAGTATTGTCATGTTAGAGAAAACAAGGTTGGATCAAATTTTCAAGAAAAAGGTTGTCATCATCAAAAGGGGGGAGGGGGGAATGAATAATAAAGCTTCTCAAATGTGTTTTGATGAAGACAACAATATTATACAACCAATTGATGATGTCAAAAAGGATTGGCTCAAGACAAGTATCAAGTTTCAAGTTTCAAGCATACCAAAAATGTCTTGAAGTTTTTAAGAGATTAATCATGAATTAAGGTATATGAACTCAACTTATCTTTGCATATACAAGTGTTCAAAACATCAATATTACATGTCATATTCCATTAAACCATTTGCTTTAGAAAATCATTGCATTCTACATCTTTTACAAAAGTATTTTTTCGTTTTTAACACTGGTTAACCGATTAACCATTTGTTAGTGCAAATGTGTTAATCGATTAACACTTGAAAATTTTGAATTTTTTGTTCGTTGCAAAGGGTTAACCGATTAACCATTTGCTAGTGCAAATGTGTTAATCAATCAACACTGAACCAATATGTAAAAATACTTTTTTTTCTAGCATAATGGTTTTCAAATGAGATCTTTGAAACATGACATCATTTCATTGATTGCACTCATTTGTAAATGTGCATTGTGTCTATATAAACTCACTTATTTTCAGATTTAAACGTACCTCCTCTTGCAAATTTCATACATTCAAAATCTCTCTTCATATTTCAAGAATTTCTCTAAGTGTTCAAAACCAAACTTTTTAGAGTGAAACTTTTTGCACTTAATCTTCATAGTAAAAACATTTTAAGTTTCATTTCATATAACATTGAACACTTGTGTATCATTGATAATTTGCTTATTCAAAGGAGAAGATCAATCTTAGATTGATATTGTAATCTTCATATCAAATACTTGTAAAAATTCAGAATTATTGTATCACATCTTATTTTTCCAGAATTGTTGGATATAAGATTGTGATATTGTTATCCTTGTTGTCCAGGTCATTGGAAAGAAGAGGTCCATTTTGAGAGGATTGTTCTCATTTTGACTTAGTGAAAAATCCAAAAGGTTGTTTTTGGTGTGAATTGCTAGTGTCTGTATAGAAAGGCTATGAAGGGTCTTGTCTAGAGTCTTAACAATATTAAAAATATCTTTCATGTTAAAAGGGGACTGGAGTACTCTCGAACTGTGAGGACAGTAAAACATAAAACCATCAAAAATACGGAAAAATTTCTAAGTACCTTGATCAGTGCATCTTTATCCATATTCTCCTATATTTTTACTTAGGCATTTCTTTACTTTATTTTGATTATTTTTATGTTTTATTATGTTTTTACATTTTATTTTATTTTTGGTTTAATTTGATTTTCGCACTTTATTTTTCAGCTTTAGCAGTCTGCAGGGAAACGATCATAACTGGAGTTCCGGGAATCCATTTGAGGCGTTCTGAAAATCTCTGGAAAGCTAAGAGAGAGAGAGCTATGACTTTTATGTTGGAGTCGAAGTCAGATTCAGAGCATATATAGATCACTGTCAATGTATTAAAGAGTTAACCAAATTTTCATGGCCATTTATAAGTAGTAATAAATCTTTGGTAATGGAACTTATATACTAAAGAAAATAGGATCATAACTTATAAACTCATTTTCATCTCTATTCAAAAGATTAAAGAAATTGTAGTTCGATTAAAGCAAAAATTGATTTAAGATTAAACATAAAATTTCAATAAATATTTTAAGTCAAAAGTATCTTAGAAAATGACTTCGTTGAATGAGTCTAAATTCTAAATTTTGGGGATAGAAAAACTAATTGCAGGATTAAAAAAAATAATTCCATTCAAATCAACACTCTACTAAATTAAATTATATTTGCAATTTGAGTTTAAATACAACCAATGACAAATGGAGTAGTAGAGATAAGTTCAGAAATTTTGAACTATCACGCACTAAATATGAGAACAAGAACAATTATCTATCAAAAGAAAAATAATCAACTTATATATATATATATATATATATATATATATATATATATATATATATATATATATATATATATATATATATATATATATATATATATATATATATATATATATATATATATATATATATATATATATATATATATATATATATATATATATATATATATATATATATATATATATATATATATATATATATATATATATATATATATATATATATATATATATATATATATATATATATATATATATATATATATATATATATATATATATATATATATATATATATATATATATATATATATATATATATATATATATATATATATATATATATATATATATTATTCATCCTTAAATCCCATAAATAAATTTTATTATTATTTTTTAAAATACTCCTAAGTCATCAAGTTCATAGAAAAATCATACGTGACTAAGATAGGAAATGAAATGTCAAGAATCATATTTTTCACTTTAAGGGTAGAAAATTATACCCCAATTAAAGGCAAGCGACAGAGATAGTCCAGAAGACTCACCTTCAATTTCAGAAATTGTCTACTCATGTCGGTAAAGTATGTAAATTTATCATCCTTTCCTGATCATAATTTTAATTTTTCTGATCTGTTGAAGAACCACGATGTAGATAAGTTTGTATCTGAAGTTGGTCCTTATTATCCTGACTTAGTAAAAGAATTTTTCTCAAACTTGCATGTTGGAACTGTTGATTTTGATGATCATTTTTTTAACATCAAAAGTTAAGAATGTAGAAATAAGTTTGGATTTAGAAGCTTTTGGAAAGTGCTTAGGAGTATCTCATAAGGGTCAGCATACTCGTCAAGGCTATACTCCAGATTCTAATGGTTGGCAAAATTACAAGAAAATAGATTATTATTTCAGCATTTCTAGTATAAGTCAGGGTGGAATTCTGAGTCGGTAAAATGTTGCATCTTCTCGAGTTTTGTTATTTGCAAAAAAAATTGTCTGTTAGTGATAGAATGCTTCACTATATTATTGTGTATGTTTGTTTCTCTAACATTAATTTGTAGCAAGTTGAATGTCTTTAAAAACTATCAAGTTTGGATTAAGGGGAAGCTTACATCAAGGTGGAGTATTGTCATGTTAGAGAAAACAAGGTTGGATCAAATTTTCAAGAAAAAGGTTGTCATCATCAAAAGGGGGGAGGGGGGAATGAAGAATCAAGCTTCTCAAATGTGTTTTGATGAAGACAACAATATTATACAGCCAATTGATGATGTCAAAAAGGATTGGCTCAAGACAAGTATCAAGTTTCAAGTATCAAGCATACCAAAAATGTCTTGAAGTTTTTAAGAGATTAATCATGAATTAAGGTATATGAACTCAACTTATCTTTGCATATACAAGTGTTCAAAACATCAATATTACATGTCATATTCCATTAAACCATTTGCTTTAGAAAATCATTGCATTCTACATCTTTTACAAAAGTATTTTTTCGTTTTTAACACTGGTTAACCGATTAACCATTTGTTAGTGCAAATGTGTTAATCGATTAACACTTGAAAATTTTGAATTTTTTGTTCGTTGCAAAGGGTTAACCGATTAACCATTTGCTAGTGCAAATGTGTTAATCAATCAACACTGAACCAATATGTAAAAATACTTTTTTTCCAGCATAATGGTTTTCAAATGAGATCTTTGAAACATGACATCATTTCATTGATTGCACTCATTTGTAAATGTGCATTGTGTCTATATAAACTCACTTATTTTCATAATTAAACGTACCTCCTCTTGCAAATTTCATACATTCAAAATCTCTCTTCATATTTCAAGAATTTCTCTAAGTGTTCAAAACCAAACTTTTTAGAGTGAAACTTTTTGCACTTAACCTTCATAGTAAAAACATTTTAAGTTTCATTTCATATAACATTGAACACTTGTGTATCATTGATAATTTACTTGTTCAAAGGAGAAGATCAATCTTAGATTGATATTGTAATCTTCATATCAAATACTTGTAAAAATTCAGAATTATTGTATCACATCTTATTTTTCCAGAATTGTTGGATATAAGATTGTGATATTGTTATCCTTGTTGTCCAGGTCATTGGAAAGAAGAGGTCCATTTTGAGAGGATTGTTCTCATTTTGACTTAGTGAAAAATCCAAGAGGTTGTTTTTGGTGTGAATTGCTAGTGTCTGTATAGAAAGGCTAGGAAGGGTCTTGTCTAGAGTCTTAACAATATTAAAAATCTCTTTCATGTTAAAAGGGGACTGGAGTACTCTCGAACTGTGAGGACAGTAAAACATAAAACCATCAAAAATACGGAAAAATTTCTAAGTACCTTGATCAGTGCATCTTTATCCATATTCTCCTATATGTTTACTTAGGTATTTCTGTACTTTATTTTGATTATTTTTATGTTTTATTATGTTTTTACATTTTATTTTATTTTTGGTTTAATTTGATTTTCGCACTTTATTTTTCAACTTTAGCAGTCTGCAGGGAAACGATCATAACTGGAGTTCCAGGAATCCATTTGAGGCGTTCTAAAAATCGCCGGAAAGCTAAGAGAGAGAGCTATGAATTTTATGCTGGAATCGAAGTCAGATTTGGAGCATATTTTCCCAGAATATTCGTTGAAGTTACAGCATTAGGAATTTGTTTTAGTTTTGGGTCATGTTTTGGGTCTGGGTTATATTTTCGACCCAGTTGGGTTTTGAACCGGATCCATTGTTTTTATTTTTAGGGGAAACCTTGTGTTACTGTTAATTATATACTATTCACGGAAAAAATGGAGAGAGAGGTTTAAGAAGAACTCATGGGAAACTAATACCTCCGGGCAAATCCTGCTGTGTACAGTTTCAACACTTTGAGGTTATTATAGTATCAATTTAAATCTGATTCCTTTCAATCCTTTTCTATGAAGTCATTTGCTTAATTTGACTGCAATTGTTTGCTTAATTCAATTGTTGTTCATATGATAGAATTGATTAAATTCGATTGTATGCATATTCGTAAATTTAATTGCGTGTTATCGTTTGCTTAATTCGTTAATTCGTCATATTCTTAACCGTTTGCTTAATTCGGTAAACAGGAACATGATTCATTTGATGTTGGTAAGCGCTTGTCTGATTAATATCATAATCGAATAGGAAAAGACTCGTTTAGGGATTAATATTATAATAGCCGATGATAAGTCGGAACCCGAATCAGTAGGATTAGCCGTTTTACCCTATTTTAATAATCACTTTTTTTATAGTCACTTATTTTAAGTATTTTTTCTCTTAATCAAAATTCAAACCCCCATAAACTGTTACTTTATTGGTCAATCACTACAAGAATCCTTGCGATACGACTCGAGTCATTGTCTCTAAACTACCGTTTTCCAAACTACTCGTTTTGATCTGCGCAATTTGTTCCGCTGTCGCGCGCGGATCAAAACGAGTAGTTTGGAAAACGGTAGTTTAGCGACAATGACTCGAGTCGTATCGCAAGAATTCTTGTAGTGATTGACCAATAAAGTAACAGTTTATGAGGGTTTGAATTTTGATTAAGAGAAAAAATACTTAAAATAAGTGACTATAAAAAAAGTGATTATTAAAATAAGCTAAAACGGCTAATCCTACTGATTCGGGTTCCGACTTATCATCGGCTATTATAACATTAATCCCTAAACGATTCTTTTCCTATTAGATTATGATATTCATCAGACAAGTGCTTACCAACATCAAATGAATTATGTTCCTGTTTACCGAATTAAGCAAACAGTTAAGAATATGACGAATTAACGAATTAAGCAAATGATAACACGCAATTAAATTTAGGAACATGCATACAATCGAATTTAATCAATTCTATCCTATGAACAACTATTAAATTAAGAAAACAATTGCAATCAAATTAAGCAAATGACTTCATAGAAAAGGATTGAAAAGAATCAGATTTAAATTGATATTATAATAACCTCAAAGTGTTGAAACCGTACATAGCAGGATTTGCCCGGAGGTATTAGTTTTCCATGAGTTCTTCTTAAATCTCTCTCTCCATTTTTTCCGTGAATAGCATATAATTAACAGTAACACAAGGTTTTCCCTAAAAATAAAAACAATGGATCCGGTTCAAAACCCAACTAGGTCGAAAATATAACCCAGGCCCAAAACATGACCCAAAACTAAAACAAATTCCTAATGCTGTAACTTCAACGAATATTCTTGGAAAATATGCTCCGAATCTGACTTCGACTCCAACATAAAAGTCGTAGCTCTCTCTCTTAGCTTTCCGGCAATTTTTAGAATGCCTCAAACGGATTCCCGGAACTCCAGTTATGATCGTTTCCGTGCAGACTGCTAAAGCTGAAAAATAAAGTGCGAAAATCAAATTAAACCAAAAATAAAATAAAATGTAAGAACATAATAAAACATAAAAATAATCAAATAAGGTAAAGAAATGCCTAAGTAAAAATATAGGAGAATATGCATAAAGATGCACTGATCAAATTCCCCCGCACTTAAACTTTTGCACTCCGAGCAAAATTAAAATAAAACAAAACAAAGAAAGCACAAACACATCAACAGTTACTCATTTCAGGCTATAAGCCTTCTTCGGTTAAGTTAGCATCAATAGGTACTAATATTACACACTAAGGATATCGTAGGAACACTAATCCACAATTGTGCGGACATAAGCCTCCTGAATACATAAATCAACTCGAATCATGTTATTATGCTGAAGCCTAACTTACTCTTCCTCCTTTTTGCTCTTTTTTATTCAGGCGCAATCACATTAAGCCCGTTATCTCCATACACTCATAGCAAGACGACCGGTTAGTGACTCTGAACCTTTTTGCATGGGGTTCTGGTACTTGCGTGGCATAACCCCTTGCTTACTCAGTTGTAGTTACGGGGGATCGGATCGTAATCCGCCCTACCAAGTTTAGCACCAAAAACCACTGAACCAACTACAACGAGTCTTATTATCATTTGAGATTTGTTTTTTGTTTTTTTTGTTTTTTCTTTCTTTTTTTTTCATTTGCGAAACACTCACTTATATTCATCGGCTTCCCTGCATATAGTGCGTGTGAGATGGTGCTGACTGCTGAAATAAACTACTCAAGAGCTGTCAGAGAATGAAAATTTAAGGCTCAAACATAAAGAGTATTCAAATCAATTTCCACATGCAGGAGACTTACGGTGTTAAGACGATACCGATCTTGTGAATTTTTCCTAGGTCTCCGTAAACTAATCTCAAATTAGACTATAGCCTCAAACTTTCAAGAATATGCATTTTTTTATTTGACTGAAAACAAACAAAACACTAACAAAAACAAGGAAAACAAATGAAACAAAGAAATTGTTCTCTCCCCCACACTTAAAACATACATTGTCCTCAATGAAAGAACAAAAATGTAAAATAAAAGTGAGGAGAGATAGGAAAGGACACACCCGAGGAGTCAAAGTGGATAGATGATCGCATAAGCAACATTTCCTAAAGAGAGCTCTTCTGCAGTCTTTTCTTCCAAAGTGGGGCTCTCATGGAGTAGCTTTGGGCAGTGACCATTGTTTTTGAAATTTTTAGTAATGCCTTCGTCTTTTATTCCAGGATCAAAGAAGGTCCTTCGATACGTAAACGTGTCGAACGAGCACGTGAACATGATCTCATTTTTCACGTCAAGAATAAAAGGATTAAGGGGCTGTCTCACTAATTTAGCTTCTTCTTTAAGCAGAATCCGATGCATGCACCTGGAAGGGCTAATACCGGGAATGTCCGCCAAGGTCCACCCTATTTCCTTTTTGTGCCTCTTTAAAACCTGCAAAAGCCTACTTTCTTGATTGAAATCAAGGTTAGCTGAAATGATAATAGGAAGCTTATCATTTATGTCTAAGTAGGCATATTTGAGATTTTCTGAGAGGTTTGAGTTCTAAAGAAAGGGGTTGCTCAATAGATGGGATGGTCGGGGCAGCAGGAACGTCCAGAGCCTCAATCGCACAAACCACTTCATCGATAACCTTATCCACCTGCAAAATATTAGTCCGCAATGCAGCATTTATCTCGGCACAAGTAGAGCAAACATTAGTGTTAGTGCACACATCACAGGAGAAAATATCATCATAGTCTAGTAAAGACGGGAAATCAGATAAAAACTCGGGAAGTGTGTCATCTACCAAGTAAGAAAATACCAATTGTAACACCCCACTTTACCCCGTACGCGTAATACAATAAATATATAGGAGTAATTCATAAAATTCATCAGAGTTTTCCAACACAGTGGGATATCACACTAAGTCACTTCATCTCATTAAAATAAATCAATATTATTCAGTTTTCAATTAAGCAGCGGAATACAAATCAATTCTCCAATATAATTCTCCTCAACACGAGGTCATACAATATAAGTCCAACAAATGAAGATACATAACAATAAACAAATAAAGTAGTCAAATAACAACGTAATCCTGTCATCCCATGTTACGTATCAGAGCGACTCCTAAGACTCGATCAAATAGTAACACACTCCAAGCACCACTCAGGTACCTGGTCACCTGTACTCCCAAGAGAGCACAAACACAACAAGAAAAAGGGGTGAGAACTACATTCAATAAATAAATGGTGAAATACACATGCTAAGGAGTAGTTACACACCACACATACAATCATACATAATTAACGCACATACACGTGCCACCTCAATCATTCGGCACTAATAGCCCACATTCAATTACAATAATGCAATGCGACTCACTGACTCGACACAATGCATGTGGTACCAACACAATCTCATACGGTTCATACAAGAACCCGATTCCCGTCGAAATCCGGATAAGTCGTATATACGTTCCTCTGAACTACAACTTATCTCCACAATGACTTCCATATTGAAGTCTGGATGGAACTAGACACCCATCATGGATTCCCACCTAGCCATCTCCACAAGACACATGATATGAAATGCATGTCAACACAATTATGCAATGTAATACATCATGCATAATTCACGATCAATCTTGATCCACACGAGCCATCCGCTCACCGTAATCCTCTCAGGAATTACCATAATCGCACAAGATTGTACACATTCGACCATCTTGGCCCACATCTATCAAAACACCAAGACATCATTGAACCAGAACATGATTCGTTACTAAAACATATACACAATTGAATTCTCAAACATAATTAGATATAAAAATATTGGGAAAACAATTCCATCATCTATCATATGTTATATTTCTATTCATTAGCTTTCCAACGCTTCGAACGGGGATCAAAACGGACTTATGGATCCAAAGTTACGTCCAAAACAATTTCGACCGAAAACATGAACATCCGTGACGGACAGAAAGACGCTGTTACGCTCCGGAACTGATATTCACCCAATTATTCTTGCGAATCACTTACTCAAAGCACCCAAAACATCACTAAAATATTCCTAAGGTTATACGGCAATAACGACACAACTTCTATGGTTTATTATGCTCATCTGGCAACATTTGCAACACATAAAACACTATTTTCTGCAATTGCTCTGAGTACTTCAGAGTTATCCACATTTGAATATTCCTATTCCTATAGGGACAACATATTACAATTTTTCCTTCAATTACACCCTACGACATTAAAATTACTCACTATCTAATATTTAACCCCTTCAGGGTAAGACATATAACAATGTCAAGGTTCTGGTCAAGAAGGTTCAATTTCCCATAAGTTTTACCTATATTAATATTCAACTATACATATCATTTGACCATTTGGCCATAACCTCAGATTCCTACTGTTACCTCCCTATTTCCCACAATTAACCCAAATCCCGAAACCTTAGGGAAACCTTAGAGCATCTTACTAATAACTATATAACACATTCATTTCTACATATTTGCCCAAATCCCTAAAAGTTCAGATTTCCAGATCTACTACTCACTAGTATTCTATGACAGCATCAAACATTTCTCACACGAATTCCGTATTAATTCTGGTTTCGGATACACAAAACATCATACAAACAGTATTCAACAATAACAAAAAATTTGAGAACAAATCAAGTTACGAAAAGTGGATTCAAGGATTCTCAAGAACACATAATTCCTATGAGAGAAAGGACCTCTCACTACCCTCTCATGTTAATTCACCCATATTGAAATCCATTCTCCCCCCTTACCTCGAATAATTGCTTAATCGTTGAAAAATCTTGAAGGATTGAGAGTCCTAGCCTCCTTCTCTTCCTCCTTGTTCTTCTTCTCACTTTTTCTCCCAAAACCTTTCTATGGCAGTTTATCGTGTTCTAATTCTCTTTCCCCAAAAAACTTCTCTATTTCCTTTAATCCCTTATTTCTTATTTTATTATTTAAATCCTATAATAATAATAATAATAATAATAATAATAATAATAATAATAATAATAATAATAATATTATTATTATTATTATTATTATTATTATTATTATTATTATTATTCTCCCACTAATAATAATATTCATACTAATAGTAATAATATGAATAATAATAATATTCCACCAAATAATATTATTAATACGAATAATAATAATAATAATAATAATAATAATAATAATAATAATAATAATAATAATAATAATAATAATAATAATAATAATAATAATCTTATTAACATTATTATTAATAATAATTGGAATAATATTAATTACTATAATGCTCTCGATATCATAATTAACTTACTCCTTTATCTAGGTCCACAGAAACCCAACTAAGGTCACCTTTCTCCCTTACTCCTAACCTCATACCCTTAATTAAGGACACCACACAACTACACATCACAGAAAATACCAAAGCGACTGAATAATTTAAATGGGGTGTTACAAACTCAATCTAAAATACTGAATGCTCTTCCATAGGATGTCTCATTGCATCAAAGATTATGGCCAGGATTGCAAATGCAGCAACAAATCCGATAATTCCCACAATGTCCCTATAGGTCAGAATCAAACTTAAAGAAGGAAGATGGTTAAAATAAAATCTAAAAAATCTAAAAAAAACACAAAATTTAACCTAATTAGATCAAATAAGAATTTTAGAATTTTTTTTTTAATTTTTTTGAGACAGTGAAAACAGTAAAAAAATTAATTAAAAATGGAAAAAAGAGGAATTGGCGATTCGAGGGGCCAACTCCTATAACTCTTTTAGAGTTAAGGAATTTTGATCGCACGATTTCACGAAACAGATCTAAAAAAGAAGGTGATTTGCCCAAAACCTGGTTTTTTTTTACTTGGTCTGACGAGAAACAGACGGCCGGACGCGAAAACGCAAGAAAATACACAAAAATGCAGAAAATTAAAACAAACAAAACCTAAAACTAGACTATTGGCTAAATCAATAAGAATCCCCGTCAACGACGCCAATTTGTTCTGCTGTCGCGCGCGGATCAAATTGGCGCCGTTAACTTTCAGCATCCCCTTAGGTGTAATCTTAACTTTCAACATCTCCAAAATAAATTCTCCTTTGTATTTATCTCGTTTTTAAAAACTTTCAAGAAATATTTTGGAGATGCATCTCCGAATACCCAAATACTCATACGAAGATGCATCTTCGAACCATAATTTGGTCAAAAATATGATAGATCTCAAAATATCGCATTCTAATTATGATTTTGATGCGTTCAAAAATGTATCTACACGCGTCTAGAGAGCAATTTCAAGTTTTCAAAGATATAAGAGAAAATACTAAAAATGGAATGAACATTACCTCTAATTTATATAACTACCCATGCATAAAAAAATTGAAGCCTCTTCTTTTTAAGACCCTACTAGAATGCTCGTCTTATTGTTCTATCTAAAGGCCGGTCCTATTGACTAAAAAAAAATCCAAAACTCTCATGGTACTACATATATCAAACTCTAAATATAAAGTCCATTATATTTACAGTATTTGTTTATATATAAAGAACAAAAAGTTCTTGTTAAAAAAGAAAAGAAAAGAAGGTGTGAATAATATGAAGAAAAAAAAAACAATAAAATAGAAGGTGTGAATAATATGAAGGGACACATTGTTTGGAAAGTCAGAAAGAGACTCCTTAAGAAAGCATTTTGTATTATTTTCTCGTTCTAGATATTTCAAATTTCAATTCATCCAGACCAAACGCTTTCTTTATTCGTTCAAACGCTATTCCGTTTTTTTATCCGTTTTTTTTATTTTCTATTTAAACCCTCTCGTTCTTCTCCATTATCTATCTGTACTCTACGCTGTCCCTTACCCTTACCGTTCTCTGCATTTTTCTCTCGCTTTCGCTTCCGTTACTTCCTGTAAGTTCTCCTCTCTCTTTCTCTTTCTTTTTCCGATGTATAGTTTCTGATTTCTGGATCTGCATCATCAACCATTGCACTTTCTTCGTACAACACTATTAAACTGTTTCACTTTTCATGAGTTTCTATTGGGAATTTATTGATTTTCTAACTAACTTTGTTTCTCACATTTTCTTTACTTGTAGTTTTGCCTAGTTAAAATGGAGAACGGGAATAAGTTTCAGGAAGTTTCAAACCCAAAATATGATTGTCTATTATTCGGTAACTCTTTGTTATTATAACTCCTCAATGTTTTTCTCTCAAGTTCTTTATGTATTACATGTTTTCACAAATTTTCTCAATTTGTTTTTCATAATTACAGATATTGATGACACACTTTACCCTTTGAGTTCTGGAATTTCAGCGCATACAGCCAAAAATATTGAAGGTAATAATGAGGGTTTGAGTTCGAGCATAGTAATAATTATTATTATTTGGTGAATTGTTGAAGTATGAAGTTGTTTGTTTATTTGAAATTGGTGTATTGCACAGAGTATATGCTTCAAAAGCTTGGAATGGAGGCTGCTAAAGTTCCTGAGTTGTGCAATTCATTATACAAGACTTATGGGACAACAATGGCTGGTCTTAGGGTACTATTTCGTTTTATCTCAACCTTTTAATATGAATTGTTGGAAATGGAAAAACACTTTTTTTAATGAACTTGTCTCTTATTTTCTTGTCAGGCAATTGGTTATGACTTTGACTATGACGACTTTCATAGGTAATTTTTCATTGAATTTTTCTGCCTTTTTTATTTTATATTGGTATTTGTCTTATTGACATACTAATTTGTGTGTTGAATAGTTCTGTTCATGGGAGATTGCCATATAATCTATTGAAACCGGACCTTGTTCTCAAGGGGATTTTGCAAAGCTTGCCTTGTAGGAAAGTGGTAAGTTTCTTTGATGTTTCTTGACAATGAAAGTTTGGAGCAAGTCTCTATTTGTAGTTTGCTTGTGTGTGATATGTGTTATGTGTTTCTCTTTTGCAGGGTTTTACCAATGCGGATGCGGGACATGCGATAAGAGTGCTTAAAAGACTTGGGCTGGAGGACTGTTTTGAAAGAGTTATAAGCTTTGATACTCTGAATTCCTTTGACGATATCAGCCCTCCTGATGGCAAAGATGGCAATGAAATTTTTGATTTCTGCGAGTACACACGCCGGCCTGATTCTGGTATGGTGCTTCCAAAGACACCAGTTATCTGTAAACCCTTTGATAATGCATTTGAAAAGGCTTTCAAGTTGGCTGACATTGACCCTCAAAGAACAGTAAGAGAAATATTTCTTCCCTCAATAACCCTTTGCAATACATGAGTTATTGTGACAAACAGTATTTCATTTATGACTGATTCTTTCTATTTGCTATCTTCAGTTGTTCTTTGATGACAGTATCCGCAATTTAATGACAGCGAAACGTTTGGGCCTCCATACGGTTGCAGTAAGTGGTCCAGTTATTTATGACAACTGAACAAATAGTATTTGCATTTGGTTTGAGCACACACTCCACATCACAGTTAAAATAACTTGTACTCTACAAAGCGAGTTTAAATGTCAATTCCAAATGCCATATGGATGCAGGTGGGTACATCGGTGCGTAATACAGGAGTGGATCATGCATTAGAGAGTATCCATAATATCAGAGAGGCATTTCCAGAGCTATGGGAAGGCGATGAGAAGAACGAGATTGTTAACTACAAGGTTGCAATTGAAACAACAGTAAAAGCATAGGCGTATATTTGTTTGTGGTGTTTTACGTATAGTGTGGATCATGGCACCTATGTGATTGTTATCAATTGAAACACACATTTAGTGTCAATTGAAAGTTTGAATACAATTCACCTTTTTTTTTTTCTTTCTATTTTAATTTTGATGTATATTTATCTTTTGTTTAATTTTTGTCCGCTTTCTTTCTATTAAATATTTTTTTTATTTAATATAATTTTAAATGGAAGTTATGTAAAAGTTAATAATAGAAGTTAAATAGGAAGTTAATAGGAGGAAGTTATGTGAAAATTAATAGTAGTGGTTTTTTAATGGAAGTTATTGGATAAATTATACATTAAAATAAAGATAAAATTGATAGAAAAATAGGCTACATGACTGAGTTCCCGCCACCCGCCTTATGATACCATTTGAAAATTGTATTTTTGTGTATTTATTTTTTACTTATAATTGGAACAAAAGTAGACTACCTAAAAAATTTAACTCGCCTTATGATACCATTTGAAAATTGTATTTTTGTGTATTTATTTTTTACTTATAATTGGAACAAAACAAAAGTAGACTACCTAAAAAATTTAACTCGCGAGCCTGTCCGCTTTTTTAATACACTTAAAAATTTAAATGATATTTTTTATTTTATGTTAATTTTAAATAGAAGTTAATTGTAGGAAGTTAGGTAGAAAGTTACATAAAAAGTTAATAAAAGTTATAAAAGTAAGAGTAAAATTAGTAGAAATATAGGCTATACCAGAACACAATGTTTTGCGATTTGATGAGGAATAAATAAAGGCAAAGTAAATCAAAATCAAGGAATAGAGCAATGGGGATATTCAAGAGTAACTTCTAGAAGTTATGTCTTAAACTGTTCTCTACTAATATCAATTTGAAAAACAATCCTAGAAGTTATGTCTTAAACTGTTCTCTACTAATATCAATTTGAAAAACAATCCTACAAAGATCAATCTTTTAATGAAAACTTCTTTCCTGTGAAAGCTTTAAATTCTTGGGTTTTTGTCTTCTTTTTAGGTGACTCTTGACTTTCACTTTTCAGAGAAACATTAGGTGCATTTGGATTTGAACCAAAAACAAGCTTTTGAGAAGTATAAAGGGAACTCTTGGTTTTATTTTCAGTTTTTTGTTGCTTTATAATTGGAGTGGAGCTTGTTTCAACTGACTGTGTCGTCGGTTTTCCATCCAAACGCCTTCCCAAACCACTGAACGGAATCACTTCAGGAGTCTTTGTTGCTGCCTCTTCTTCAACTGAAATGCAAAATATTCATATAGTCAAAATCTTCATTTGAAAACAAACACAAAATTCTTAAACATATTCCAAAAGAAAATAAAAGAATCCAAACCTTGTGGAGATTTCTTATCAGACAAATCAGATGGCAAATTCTTCTCAGGTTCTTTGTAATCAAG
This sequence comes from Lathyrus sativus, assembly GCA_963859935.3. Classification (NCBI taxonomy): domain Eukaryota; kingdom Viridiplantae; phylum Streptophyta; class Magnoliopsida; order Fabales; family Fabaceae; genus Lathyrus; species Lathyrus sativus. Next base: position 399,714,756 of record OZ012741.1, on the reverse strand, counting down.
AGGTGGGGCAAAATCTACCTCACAGTCTGTTTCAATTATCGAAATTGCCGGAAAAGGTTTTGTTTCAACCACGTCAATGTAATACTTTTTGTTGTTATATGGAATCATTATAGTGCGACCTGTTGTTAAACAGGAATAACTCCTTAATGCAGTTTCTAACCTGATAAAAACGAAAGGAAAAGAAACAAGATGTTAGTTTACTGACACAAATACGATACTTACAAAACACAACTAGATAGGATATTCTATTATCATTCATACATGGCTTTTAGATTAGAGATATCTAGAAAATCTTTGGAGTGAGGCTGCAGTTTCACAAATTTTCCTTTGACAAGACTTTTGTTTTTCAGAGATACAATGTCTCCATTCTCTAGGAGCATATCTTCCATCATCTGAAAATTACGACAAAAAACGGTTACTCAATTAACTAAAAAAACTAAATATGAATAATGAAAGGAAAAACATATGAAAGGAAAAACATATATACCCAATTTGGTAAGGACACAGTCCCTTCGTCCGCTGTGAATTCTAAAACTCCGCAGTGAGTAGTTCTATCAGCAGAAGAATTTTTAAGTTCAAATAACATTGGATATTCTATGTTCATTTGTGCTGCAAGATTTTAACAAGAATATGAGTTTGAATTCATGAGAGAAAAAATAATCAAATTGTTGAAACTTGAATGACGAATATAAACTTACAGAGTCGATCTAGAGCTGAAGCAGGCATGATAACTGAAAGAAAAAAGAATTTGCGTTAGCTATCGGAATTTTAACAATGTTTGATACCAAAGAATAAAATGTAACCAAGTAAGATGATAGCGCACTTACTTTTATCACCATGTTCCAGATTCGGCTGCAAAAAATCAGAAAAAAAAGATTCAGTACAATTGAATGTTTTAGAAAGATCACACTTAGATACTATACTTGAGAAGCATCTCATGACATACCCTATCGAGAGATGAGACCGAAAAACAACTGTAAACATGTTCAAAAGTCGCATTCTGCGGCAGATTCCTCCTATGCTCATTCAACAAATCTGGCAGATGAATCTGCCTATGCTCATTAAAAACCTCATTCAACAGATCTGGCAGATTCCTCCTATGCTCATTAAAAACCTCATTCAACTGATCTGAATAATCATTCGGCACATACTCATGAATACCCTCATTCAACCGATTTAGACGCTCATTCTGGCGCAGATTCCTCGGAAACTCAAAATTATCCTCCGCAAACTGACCTAGATCATCAAAAAAATCATCATCCGACTCATCATCGGATTCCTCTGAGTGATTACTTGTTTGATCTTCAGACAAGGATTCATCTGAGTTACTTGTTTGATCTTCAGACAAATTATTTTCAGGTGAAACATTATTCACCTCTGGCAAATCCTCATTCAACTGATTTTCATCCGAATTCTACAAGAAAAAACAGTTAATGCAACCACATTAATTATAACCTTAGTAAGCAACAAAGAACACAGCATTCAAATATATTCTGAATAAACAACATAGAAACTAAAATAAAAAAGACAAACAACATACCATATTGAGTCGAAAGTAGAAGAAAATCGATTAACTGCAAAAGAAAAACAAAAAAACTGATGGTTAAAAATAACTAGCAATAATCAAGTTTCATATATAGAACATTCTTCATTAAGAACTCAATAATCTTAAGAAAGTGTACCCTAACGAAAATTATTTCATATATAGAACTACTATTTAAACTGAGTAGGCTTAAAGAAAAGATAGTAGAATGAACATCATCGCACTAACCTTCAAATATCGAAAAACACCGAGAATTGTTAAACAAAGAAATCCAATGCTTTAAAGAAAATTTCTCTCAGAAACAAATAGTGGTTTGGGTTTAAGGTTTTTACTAGTTTATATATAGTGCAATGTGACGGTTTCAAAGGAATACTAATAAGCCCATAAAATCCGTAAAAATCTTAAATTTGTTATTTTCAATAATAATCTTTTCATTATTTTCGGAAGATTTGAAGGGTAAGTACACGAATTTTTTTTGTTATATAATTTAATTACTAAATAAAATAAGTTTTTTAAAAAATTATTAAAATGACCAACTTTAAAATTCATCCAGCTAATTTTTAGGGTTTCTAATTTTTAGGATTGTCGCCACATGAATGTGGCTAATTTGTAGGGTTTCCAATTTTTTTTTTCGTTTTTCTTGTTTTTTTATCATATATTTAAAGTTTTAAAAATTTAGTTTTTTGATTTTAATATTATTATTATTAGTAACTATAAAATATATTAATTTATAATATAAATAATATTAATATAATTAAAATATTATTATTAATAACTATAAAATATATTAATTTATAATGTAAATATAATTATTATTAGTAACTATAAAATATATTAATTTATTTGTTACTTATTATTTTCTATGTATTAGACTTATTAATATAATGTAAATAATATGCTAAAGTTAATATTTTTAGTATTTTCTAAATAAATTATTTAGTGTGTTACAATGACAGTATAACATTTAAAATTTAAATAATCGTAAAATTCACATCATATTATTAACAATTTAAAAACTGAGCATTTAAAAATTTCAATCCACAAAAATGATAGATAAAGTGTGTCTTATAGGTAAAGATGATACATAATTTCATCAATTACAAATTAAAAGAAATATTGTTTATCTTAAGCATCAAAAAAATTTAAGACCCAAATATCCATATTGTAACTTACGAAAAACTTTTAATGAAAAATTAAAATTTGACATCCTTCCAAAGTTTATAATAATCATTGAAATATTATATTTATGTTCAACATTATAGTTCATAAACGTTGAAAGGTGAATCTCATGTTCAACATTCTAATTCACCGCTGAAAGGTGAATAGCATGTTCAACATTCGAATTCATGGTTGAAAGGTAAATCTTATGTTCAACAGTTTGGCATGGAAAGATCATGAGTGAAGTTGTTGAAATTTTTTTTAGTACTATTAGAGAGCAATTTAACACCGGACTTATTAATTCAATTAGATATACTTTTGATTCTCTAAATAACTCTATTATTTTTGTGGATTGAAATTTATAAATGCTCAATTTTTAAATTGTTAATAGTATGATGTGAATTTCACGATTATTTAAATTTAAAATGTTATAATTTCATTGTAACACACTTGATAATTTTTTTAGAAAATACTAAAAATATTAACTTTAGCATATTATTTACATTATATTAATAAGTCTAATACATAAAAAATAATAAGTAACATCTTTTTCTTTTTTTTTATGAAACACATCCCCTACTTTAAAAGTACAATATTTTAACAAAAATTAGAAACTGAAGTCTATTAAAATAATTTAAGAATACAATCAAAATAGATAGTCAAAATCATTAGGACAACCTTTTCTATATTTTAACTAAATCTTTGCATAAAATGGTTTTTTCTGACTTTTTAATTACCAACTAAAACCATTATGAGTAATATATTTGGCAAAAAGATCCTCAAATAAATCCGCATAAAATAACCACAATCACAAATTTTAGTTTTAATAAATTTTTAAATATAAAAATATTAAATTTATGATATAGTTATTTTAATAATAAATTTAAAATAAAACAAAAATGAAAACTTATAATGTTTTTCAAGTACATAATCAATAATTTTATAGTTTAAATAAAATTTTAAAACATTATAAATTTTAAATATTAAAATAACCAAAATTTAAAAATTAAAATTTAATTTAAAATGTTTTAAATTTAAATAAGATAAATTCAATTACATAGAACAACCCATTACTAAAAACGGTTATAAAGTTAGTAACAAGTATTGCTAGAGTCACGTTATTAAAAATGACTCTCACGACCAAGTTAGTAATAATTATTTGTCCAATTAAATTAAAAAAAAAAATCTAACTTACAGACAAGTCAACAAGAAAAAAAAATACAAATTAAATTTCGGTCTTCGTATGATTTATCGATGACATTGTGTGATCAGTTTCATTAGTAAGTTGTGGTGAATGAGAAGAAGACTCAATAAATCTTAAAGACTCAATAAATCTTAAATTAATTATTAAAAAAAAAATTTATCCTTCAATTCAATCATTATTTATATTATAAATTAATATATTTTATAGTTACTAATAATAATATTTTAATTATATTAATATTATAAATTAATATATTTTATAGTTACTAATAATAATGATATTAAAATCAAAAAACAAATAAATTTTTAAAACTTTAAATATATGATAAAAAAAACAAGAAAAACGAAAAAAAAATGGAAACCCTAGAAATTAGCCACATTCGCTAATTCATGTGGCGACAACACATTGACCAATTCCCAAATGGCCTAATTCGCCATTCCACTTGACGAATGCCTTGAAACAACATTTTAACTAATTCGTCAAACCATTTGGCGAATGTTTTTAAAAAAGTTTGTCATTTTGATAATTTTTTTGAAAGCTTGTTTTATTTGGTAATTAAATTATATAATATTGCTACTTTAAAAAAAAATTCTAAGGAGACTATCCATACTAATAAGTCTATAAAATCCGTAAAAATCTTAAATTTATTATTCTCAATAATTATCCTGCTATTACTTAATTCAATCTTAGTTATAAGAGATAATTTAACCTTTAGATTAATTAAATTTATTTTTTAAATTTAATAAATAATTAATATATTTGATTTAATAATGGATTACATTTATTGATTATTCAATTAACTTAAAAAATAAAAATAAATAGAAATAATGAGAGTATTAAAAAATATTTATAAAGAAAAATGGATAAAAACCGAATAATTATCAATTAATAGTGATTGTATAACTTGCCAAACCAAAATAAAAATTTTAAATTAGTAGAATTATATATTTCTATTGGAATCCAGAATAATTAAAATATAAAAGTTCTTAAATAATTTAACAATAATTAATGACTAAATAAAGTTTAGTAACTGTTTATATTTATTTTTAATTATTTAATGAAAACTAATATTTCTACCTCTAACTTTTAGAAAAATCTAAACTTTTTTCTCCAAAAATATATTTTATAGGTCCCTTCAATTAGTTAACAAATCTAATTCAAATATTAAAATATCATTTCCTTAATACAGTATTAAGAATTTTTCTTTTGACTCAACACGTAATTTGTTATATATATATATATATATATATATATATATATATATATATATATATATATATATATATATATATATATATATATATATATATATATATATATATATATATATATATATATATATATATATATATATATATATATATATATATATATATATATATATATATATATATATATATATATATATATATATATATTCTGACCTGGGCCCCGGTCTCACCTTGCGGCCCAGCCCGTTGGTACACAATAAAAGTCCAATACGATTTAAGTAGGTCGGCCGAGCACGTGACCCCTCGACGAACAGGGCATGCTCCCGTCGAGCAGAGCAGCGTGCCTCAAGACGCTCTCCCCTTCGCGAGGAGGCGCTACCAGCCACTGTCCCGCGCCGGGAAGATTAGCCCTCTGCGGGCAGAATCCTCACACCGTCGGACAGGACAACGTGTCTCTCCCGCGCCCTCGTGTGCTCCCCTCCGTGGGGAGAACGACACACCTCCAGGGAACCTCGCGAGCTTCGTCCGTGGACAGAACAACGTGTCCTCCACACGTTCTCCACGTGCTCCCCTCCGTGGGGACACGTCACCGACCAACTGCCCACCTCCGAAAGAGCAGGTCAAACCCGCTTTCTGGAGATCATGGGACAGTTGGACTAGGGTGAAGACCACGTCCTGGTCTTCACTACGCCACGTAAGCCCTAGCAGTCACCTGGGTTGGGCCTGGCAATCCAGCCCAACATAAGTGACCGTTGGCCCAGCGCTGGGGTCTCTCTATAAATACCCTCTTCCACAAGAGGGTCAGGTAATTCAATTCTTACCCCATTTCTGTATTTGCTCTCATTCTGCCCAATTCCTTACTTTGGCATCGGAGTGTCTTGCAGGTACACCCCCATTCTCCTCCTCATTACCGGTGAACAGGCAGCAGTCCAACAGAGCGTGGCCAGCTAGTGATCCCCTTCTGATCAGGTCAGATCAGTGGCGCCGTCTGTGGGAACAGAAACTTCCCCGTTACTCCGAGCAGAAAACCAAAATTTCACCAACACTCCACGGTCATGGCTAGCCCACACCATGATGATACCGTTGCCGACTTCATCCTCAACCCTGCCGCGAACGGAAACAAGCCAACGGAGACGTCCCGCCCAGCGGAGACCGACGAGAGAGACGGCCAGACTGCGTCTCCGTCGTCCGCAGAACCGACACACCAGGCTGTCCCCCGGCCCCGAAGCCCAGCAGCGTTCCAACCTGTTCCCGTCCCGGCCGGAGCGGACCCAATAGTGGTCGCCCTCTTCGCGGCCATCAACCAGACGAACCAGCTACTGTTTCAACAGAACGCACGGATTGACGCACTAGAGCTCGAGGTCCCCTCTGCAGGAAGACCAGAATGGGAACTCGAGGAGCCTTTCGCCTCGTCCCAGAGAGCGACGACCCCGACTGGAGAGGCCCCGGACCGAAGTAGTGCGGGAGCGGACCAGATCCCCAACGAGACAAGTTCGTGAGAGACGACAAAACAGAGCAGAGCCCCCGACCAGGCCGTCGCGCGTCGAACCCCCGATTAGGAGGCCGAGGGGCCGGAACCAGGTGCCTCTAACAAATGGCCCGTCTCCCCCTCGGTCACCCACTCTCAGCGACGAAGACGACTATAGGACTCCTCTATCCTTGGAAATAATGGCCGCCTCTATTCCCCACGGGATGGAGAAGCCCCCGACGCTCTCGACGTACGACGGCACCTCTGACCCAGACGATCACCTGGAGGACATCGAGGTTATGCTCGACTACCGAAATGTCTGAGGAGCTATCAAATGCAGACTGTTCCCGACGACGCTAAGAAAGGGTGCCATGACGTGGTACAAAAGTCTGGAGCCCGGACCGATTACGTCGTGGAAGGTTCTGAAGGACCTATTTTCGAAACACTTCACAGCATCCTGACGCCATCCGAAGACGGAAGCCGCGCTCGGCGCTATAATCCAAGCTCCTGACGAGCCCCTCCGGAAATACATCGAGAGATTCACACGGGAGGCAGTGCAGGTAACGACGTCAGACGAAATGAAACGTTACTTAATGGAGCAAGGCCTGCGCCGCGACTCAAAGTTCTACGAGGCCGTGGGCATACACCGACCAGCCTCTCTACAGGATTTCCTCGACAGAGCCGTGCACTATATCCGGTTCGAGGAAACCCAAGCGGCCAACTCCGCCCGAGACACGTGTTGCGGTGAGAATCGTGATACCAAGCTATTGATTAACTTGAATCTTTAATTCTTATATTATAACCGGACTTTAATTTATCCAAAGGAAAGGTCTAAAGAAAGAAAAACCCTTTTGCGCGATGTAACAACAACGCTAAGAGATTCGGGGATCGGGGGTTGGTTATGCATAGGGTAGGTATTTCACATCCTAAACATCTGTAGTACTCTACAAGAACCTTTTGTTTATTTGTATGCTAAGTTTGCTAAATGTTTGCTATGGATTGGGATTGGGTAAAAGATGAAGGTTAAAACCTAAAGATAGTTTCTAAGCTTGCTCGCAAAGACATTGCGTCCTCTGCCTACGTATCCTAACTAGGATAGAATCAGAGTAATCGTAGTTCACCTCACTAGGGTTAAAGAACACTTGATTATGATCAAGGTTCAAAGGGGAACAAACATAACAATATTTGTATAGAGTTTCACAAAACTCTCTAGATTTATGCTATAACACTCAAAAAAGGAGTAAGTAATCATTACTATGATTCTTACATAGAGTTTACAAACTCTATCCTAGGGTTCTAGTTTGAAGAAACATTCCTAGTGAAGGTGGGTCTTTTAGACTTACGGCAAAGTCTAAGGCTTATAGGTTCTAACTTAACTAAGCTAAGGTTTAAGATAACTTCACAAAGTCAAGGCACGGTGATGAACTATCCATGACACAAGGGTCAATGGAGATACTTTTCCTTTGGATGGAGAGAGAGAGAGGCAACTTGGATGAGAACTAAAAAGTTCCATCACTTGGGGAAGAAATACTTAACAAAGCAATAAACATATAAGCAAGAAGAATAATGAATAAGGTTACAACCAAGCAAGCATGCATATCACAATAGGCAAGAATCAGATAATACAAATGGTTACGACCGAGAATCAAATATCTTAACAAAGATGGAAACAATAATCATGCAAGTAAGTCACAAATTAAAAGGATCATGTTATAAATTCAAAGTGTATCAAAGGTAACAACATTTAGGTATTGATGACAATCAAATACGTAAAGAACAATCGCAACAGTTAAACTCAAGATTTTAGGAAGATGACAATAATTTCATGGTAACCACCAACAAGAAATGAAATCTAAACATGTTAACAAACATAAAGAAATCAAATACCAATAAATCTCACGAGATAAATCAAGTATAGTGTGAAAGAAATGCGATCAAGACATGAGGTAATGACCTAAGAATGAACCGACTAACAAGTAGGCAAATGGAATTGTAAAAACAAGAAAATATGAGATTTTAATCCGTTAAATGAAACTAGACATCACCATGATCAAATTGCAAAAAGAACGGGTTAAAAATAATGAACAATGAACAAGTTATGAATTTTTGAAGTTTGATTGATTTTATGAAGATAAAACAAATAAACAAGCACATAAAAATAAAAGGGGCATAGGTAGGGATTGAACCCACGCCCTTGTGTTTACAAACACCACACACAACCACTAAAGCACAATGCACGCGCTGGCAAGGATATGGAAGAGAAGAAGAAAATCATTCAATTACAATTGAAAATAAAATGCCAAAAAGAGTTGATCCCAAGGATCGAACTCAGGACTGGCAAGTGAAAGGGTGATATGCGCGCAAGTTGATTACCACTGGGGTGGCTATACATCCAAGTATAAAGCCACCCCCATAAATAGATAAAGCTAAGTATGATGGGAATTCTGGGCAAAATGCAAGCCACTCAAACCAAAAACGTGAAGCAATCAAACTCTGTCAAAACAGCTCCAATTTTAACAAAATTTAAACCTAAACCAATTGTTTTTTTAACAAGGATCATGATGGTATCCACAAATTTTGGAAATAATGCTTCTAACAAGAAGCACGATAGAAAATGCAAGTTAACATTTTAAGATGCATTTTGAAAACAACACACCAATTCTGAGTTCATATACATCAAAAGGCATTGCATACAAGTTACATATGTCATAACAGAGGTATTGGACACTCAAGGCTCAAGCATAAATAAGAAGAATGGAAAGTGGCACATGAGTTGCAACTGAGGCATGAAAATGAGACAAACTGTCAAAACAGATGGAAAGGTTCAAATATCATACACATACAAAGCCTAACATTTCTAAACATGTTAATTGATGATGATCTCAAATGCTTATAACTCAAACACAAATGTTTAGGCAGAGTATGACATGATATCAGTTATGAAACTTTGTAAAATTGGTGAATTTGCTTTCAAAACCAATGAATAAAATGACTTCAAACCAAAATCAAGTTAATGAAAATTAACACAGGTACACATTTATATCATACACATATGGTCAGCTTCAAAGGTGAAAAGGAAAGGGGTCAAGGATGGTGATCAAAGCAACCAAGCTGCAGGCCAGGGCCAAAGTGGCCCTGCTGCACCAGAATCCACACAAAGGGCAGTCATGGATGGAAATCCAACCTTAAATAAAAACAGCACAGGAAAGATCATGTTATCTCAATCAAACCAGATAAACTGCAAAGAGGATCATGAGGATAACAATCCACTACCAAAACATATGCACCAATATAGAATTGTTAAGCCAAGCAAAATGAAATTGGAGAAAAATGCAAGTTTGAAGGCTAAAACATGGAAGAAGCATAATTTGTTTGAATAGGCCCCACACACAATCTCAAATCATGATATAAAGTGTGTCTATATTTCAAAATTTACCACAAACAACATAGAACTGAAAATCACCTATCAACTGCTCACTTAACACATAAAATGCACAATTTGAAATCAAACATGACTGGAACAGGTTGAGACAGAACAAGCATCAAACACAAGTCTTAAATATATCAATGGATGAGATTAGCACTTGAAATTGGTCATGAAATGCATACAACAAAAAAAAGTTCTCAAACTGCAATTGTAGCATACAATGGGAGGCAGGCTGTCAAGCAAAACAAAACATATCATTCACAAAGATATTTAAATCATGTGCACATACCAAACACATTGTCTAGAAGCCATATGTTCATGAGCTGTCTTAAAACAATTCAAACAGAAAAAAGAAGAAGTGTGGGCAGCTGTGATTTCAAAACTGTTTGGCAGCACAAGGGGTATAAACTGGTCTAGTTATAAATAAATGGACTCATGTTGACAAACATAGCACATACACACCACAAATATAACAATGAAGGAGTTTCAACTCAGAAAACAAACATTTTGCAAGCAGAAAAGAACTTGGTATATTCATGACAGATTTTGGTTTGAAAGTGAAATTTGGAAGTGAAATGAAGAAACAAGTAAGAGTAGATCAAACAAACAATATGTACACATCAAAATCATGAGGATGGATGAGTTTCAACTAAAAAAAAAGGCATATGCAAACAGAATTGAAACTTGACATGTTAATGGTAAGAAAAGCAAAACTGTCTTGGCACAAACTTAGCACAGCAGGGCATTTTGGCAAGCAATGAGTTTTATGATGAAACAAATATTATACACATACCATAAATATGCTAATAGATGAGAACATGCTCAAGAAATGGATTAAAACATTACCAAACAAAATATGGCCTTGTGAAACTCAAGAAATGCAAAAGATCAATTCATGTAGGCAACAAACAAGTTCATGACAGTTAGGATGATGGAGCATCACATACAAGTTTCAAACATGATTATGAATGATTCTATGCACATAGATAAAGTGAAGACCAGTTGGAACAGAAAATGGTAGTTGGTAGTATCAATGAGGTTTTGAAAATGCAGTTTGGAGGTGAGAAACAGTTTTGAGCAAGTAGGGCCATTTTAAACTTATAAGTATAACATACATCCTCAAAGCATATTAACAGATGATTCCACAACTTAAAATCAAGCAAGAACCATTCCAAACCAGAACTGGTGTGCTGATCCAACTTTTGACAGCAAAAACAACAAAGAACTCACAACAATCCTTAATGAACAAATCTCATGTTTCTCATTATTTCAACCAATTCAAATATTATGAGCAAGATCATGTAAACATAAATCAATGGTTTAGAACATTTAAGACACAACATGGCAAGTATACATCATCTTGACACAAAACTCATGGTAATGGTAAAGTGAATGACCAAAAAAACACAAGTATGGAAACAAGAGCCAAACTAGATTCAAACATGATCTAGGGCAGGGGGATCTCGTGAATCAACTTACAAGTTATCCAAATATCATCAATATATTAAGATTGACAAATCTTAGGGCAAGCATACCAACATTATTATGTTTGGATCTCTAAAACTACCATATAACATAGCTACAAAACCTAAGTTATACATAATATCAAAGTGCTATATTGGTAACACATCATCAACATATCATTCACAAATGAAATACTTTAACAAAAGCAAGTAACATAGCTACAAAACCTAAGTTCTTGACAAAGAACTAATATGGGACAACAATGACTACATTTCACAACAAGCAACTTCAAAGTTGTAAACATGATAATGAATGAATAAAAAAGTGGTTAAGCATCACATACCTCTTGTAGAAAAGTCTTGAGCAAGCTAAAAAGCTAAGAAACCCAAAGATCTTCTTCTTTGGCAAGGATTTAGAGCTTTCTTCCTCTTGAAGCAACAAGCTACCTTTCAAGACAGTTGGAGTTGTGTACCTCCCAGCTGGTTTTTTAGAGTTTGGACAGTTGAGATATGATATATATGAGGTGTTGGGAGTGTTGGAATGGTAGGAAATGCCTCAAGTAAGGATTTGGCTTTCAAAGTGCATGAAAGTCAACATACTAAGGTGTGAAGGTTGACTTTTAGAAAAATGATGTTTTTGGGTGGTTTGAGTGTATGGACACCTTCTGCACAATGTTTATGGATTGTGTAAATGGTTTTGGGTGGCTTGGAAGTGGTAGAACTGAGTTTGAGCAGAGTTTTACTCAAGACAGTTTCTAGTGAAAACTTGAAGTTTTTGAAAAATCAAGCTTTTGAGAAAATGGTGGAGGGTTGAGAGCTATTGTTTCTCTTGGTCTCTAAGAGTGCTCTGGTGTCTAACATCAATGAGAGTGCCTCTATTTATAGTGAAAGCAAGGGTGAGGGCAGATTTGGATTTTCCACATTTGGAGGGAGATTATGAAGTTTTGAAGTGAATCTTGCCAATATCTTTGTGGCAGCTCTTCATATCAGCTCCATGAACCAATGCTGAGCCAAAATCAATTGAGATGGGAAGGATGGGATGGCTAGGAAGGTAGGGGACTGCAGCTGCCCAATTTGCTTGAAAAGTTTCTCTTTCATGGCTTTTAAATGAATATTATAATGTCCACTTTCTCCAAGTTGAACAAACTCTCCAATTCTTCATTTTTTCTGGTGTTTGCATCATCCAAGCCTCATAATATCAGAAAGGAACAAGATCCAATGGCTGAGGGTAGCCCAAGTTAATGAATTCTGAATTTTGAGAAGTGTTGGATTGGTAATCTCAAGTGTGGCAGCCCTAACTTTCATGATCCATAACTTTCTGCTCACACATGCTATTGAGGAGTTCTACCACAATTTAGAAAGCCCTCAAGTAACTCTATAACTTTCGTGTTTTTGAGATTTCCAAATTCTAGATGGAACTTGGTTGAAAAACCCTTCCAAGTTGCTGAAAAAATCACTTAAAAAAGCTAAATAACTTAGAATTTTTCTAAGTGATTTCCCTTCTTGAAATGAATTTTGTCATAACTCCAAATCTATGCATTTTTTGATCATGGACAACTTTGAGGCTTTTGTAGGATTTGCCAAGAGATTTCCAATGAGTTTTGAACCACTTCATTTGGATGTGTGGTTGAGGAGTTATGGTCTTGCCCCTTTCGAAACCTTAATTCTCGATTTTTGCAATTACTTCTTAACCCTTGATCCAATGGTCATGAAATTTTATGGGAAGGTGTAATATGACATAAGGAACATTTTTTATTCACATCTTGAAGTCAAATTCCTTATTGTTGAAGAGTTGACTTTTCGGTCAACCGTTCGATCAATCGGTGACTACCGAGTCGACTGTTGGGGCTTCGGGTATTCTGAGGACTTGAAACTCTTTGGATAGACTTTACTAAGCCATAGGAACTTAATGGACAAAAATCCCACCATTAAAACATTCTTTAAATCAAAATTCAAACTACAGCTGACTTTTCCTGATCGAAAACCTTAATCGGGCGTCTTGAACTGCACTGTTCTCAATTCCCGGGTGACCACCTCAAATCGAATTCATACTTGACCCAATGTAGTATCCTTGATCTTGTTTATAGTTGAATCAATCCAAAACAGTGATGGACCAAACCATCGAAGCCTCGATCTTGACGGTACGGAACCCTGATTCATTTGCATCTTGACAAAGATAAACTTGAAATGGGTTAAGGCTAGTTAATCAAAAGAATATGATCCTAAAATGATGATGAGGATCTAAGGGGTCAAAATTTGGGGTGCAACAAATGCCCCTATTTAAATATCTTCACTAGATGGTAATGAGAGATGAAAAATCCTCATAGAATTGCAGTGGAAGGTATTTAAATATAGCAAACCAGAAATTTTGTCCCTTAGATCCGATGGTATGCAAAAGGACAAATGTGAAATGCAATGATTTCTAAATGATGCTTTATGATGCTTGAATGTAAGACAAACGCAGACACACGAGCAAATATAAAAGAACGACAAGACAACGAGTAACCACTCACGAGGGACCTAACACACTGGGGAAAGATGCAAGGCCAAGTAAGCAAGATAGTTCAAACATGACTAAAGATGCTGTTCAAGGAAATCTTTCACACAGGGGACACAAATTCCACCAAGGAAGACATATCTTCTTCGGGGAAAGAAGACGCAAACCTCACTGGGGATAACCAGATGAGGAAGCCCACCAGGGAAGATGACAATTCTTCACTGGGGAAACGAAAGAAAAGAAATGCAAACCACACTGGGGAAGACACCCACTGGGGAAAAATTTGCTGGGGAGCAAATCCACTAGGGAAGCATAACTTCACCGGGGAAAAGACGGAACGAAGACACGAATCTCACTGGGGATAACCAGGTGAGAAATTTCCTATAACGAAGAGTTCAAACGGGATCTTCAGGAAAAGGTTAGAAACAAGACCGGACAAGCCGGGGAAGCTAGTATCCACTAGTTCTCCTAGACTCGACTAGAAAGCAAAAGCTTCAACGGGAAAACTGATGACGACCAGAGCAACAAATAGCTTCAAGTGGTGCTAGCTTCAACTAGACTTACTGGGGGTATGGTGATAACCATTCCATCAAATGGTTTTCCAAAAGTGTTAAATCCAATAGACTTCCTTGGGATATGGTGACAACCAAATCAAAGTTCGGTTCCCAAAAAGTGCTAAATACCACTAGACTTCCTTGGGATATGGTGACGACCAAATCAAAGTTCCAATTACAATTGGGAAATTCCAAATGATATTGATAAAACATAGGACTTCAGCTAGGGAAGTTAGTAACAATCAACTTCCGATACTAATAACGATTAGTTTTCAAGCAATGCTAGTAACTACTGGACTTAGAGGGGACTGGTGATAACCAAATCAGAATGTACCAATAACAATTGATTCTTGGATAATGCTAGTAACCACTAGATTTAACTGGGAGAATTGGTAACGACCGAGTCCAAGGAGACCAATAACTATTGGATTTTCAAAGAATTTCGTAACGACCAGACCAAAGTGACGATAACCATCCGATTTAAGCGATGCCAATAACTATTGGACTTAGGCCAATTGGTGACGACCAAATCAAAGGGTATACCAATAACAACTGGTACTGGATACTTCTAGTGAAAACTAGATTTTCCAAACAATGCTAGTAACCACTAGACTTAGAAAGATTGGTAACAACCGAATCAAAAGGTACCAATAACAATTGGATCTGAAGGTAATACTAGTAACTACTAGATTCATAAAGATTGGTAATAACCAAATCAACAGGTATCAATAACAACTGGATTTGAAGGCGATGCCAATAATTAATGGGCTTTTTAGGAAATTTTGGTAACGACCAACTAAAGTACCAATGACCATCGATTTTTAGAAGGCAATACTAGTAACCACTAGATTTTAGCAAAGATTGGTGAAAATCGAATCAAAAGGATTCCAATAACAATTGGTTGGCTTCATAACAGAATCAGTAACAACTGGGTATGGAAAATTGTTGGTGATAACCAAGTCAATACACTGAACATAATTGGTTTTAAACAATGCTAGTAACTACTAGTCTTTCAGAGGTTATTGGTGACAACCAAATCAAAGATAAACATTGGTAACAACCGTCCATCTGTGTAAATTGGATACTTCTAGTTACCACCAGCTTCCCAGAGAAGATAGTAATTCCAGGATGTCAACTTCGAAGCGAAATCTGTTGCAACAGATCAAAGATAAAGGTAACGACCAAAGGATCTCAAAGGCAGCAGCCAGACAAACAAAGACCAAAACCAAATGCAAACAAATGCGTATACTGGTATGATGCTGTATGTAAAATGCAGACCGACCCGCCGGAACAAAGGAAAGCAAAACAAGGAAAACACTGAGGGAACTTGTCACGCTGAGGCTCAAATGTTTCAAGTTAGGCGACACTTCCTTTTGGCGTAGATAACAACCTTTCCAGATAGAATCTTCGTAATCCTATAGAGGAGAAGTCTTGGCTTAAGTGCCAGAATTGCTGTCGGACGCATCCAGTTTGGTCAAGGATGACAGCAAACTTTCACGACCTTGAGAGCTGCGTAATGTTATCATATTACCTCTAGAGCTCTTCAATCGTTTTTGTCAAATTGTGTTTTCTTTTTAAAATAAAATTTAAGTTTTTCAAAATACTTTGCTCTTCGAAAAATCTTTTTTAACAAATAAGTGAAATTTCATAACAAAACGGAAGATCATAACAATGATTGGCCAAAATCTGATTTTTATTAATAGACAATAACTTTACAAAGGTCAAAGCCTTGGAAACTTTATACATTTGAAAAAAAATGGCAAACAGAAAAGGTTACAGAATCCCATAATAATCTGGTCCTTTTAACTGTTAGTTCACTTGCTTCGCTGCTTCTGACGAGAATGACAGACATTGATCTTTCTTCTGATACCTTGCATAAGACTCTGCCCCAGCGTTCGCCATCTTTTAATCATTAGGCTTCCATCTTGTTGAAACACTGGAACCTCCTTTCTAGGTCTTCTTCTTTAGGCATAGTACTTTCTCACTGCATCTGAGTTGATGGGATACTTGAGTTGTTCGCCATCCATGGTTTCAAGAATTAGAGATCCTCCGGAGAAGACAGTTTTTACAATGAAGGGGCCATAGTAGTTGGGCATCCACTTGCCGCGCATATCCTTTTGAGTTGGTAGGATTTTTCTAAGCACAAGTTCTCCTTCCCTACACTCTTTGGGACGAACCTTCTTGTTGAACGCTCTTATCATTCTTTGTTGATAGATTTGACTATGACACATGGCCGTCATTCTTTTCTCATCAATGAGGTTCAATGAGTCGAACCTTTCTTTTATCCATTCGTCTTCCTCAAGCTTGGCCTCCCTCAAGATCTTAAGAGAAGGTATTTTGACTTCAATAGGTAGCACAACGTCCATCCCATATACTAAGGAAAAGGGAGTTGCCCCTGTTGAAGTTCGCACTGATGTTCGATATCCATGTAAAGCAAATGGTAACATCTCGTGCCAATCTTTATAGGTTATGACCATCTTCTGTACTATCTTCTTGATATTTTTGTTTGCAGCTTCAACTGCGCCATTCATCTTGGGTCTGTAGGGGGACGAATTGTGATGTTTGATCTTGAAATCGTCACAGAGTTCTTTCATTGTTTTGTTGTTTAGATTCGACCAATTGTCAGTAATGATCTGGTTAGAAATACCGTATCGACAGATGATTTCCTTTTTGATAAAGTGAGCAACCACTTGTCTTGTCACGTTCACATACGACGCTGCTTCCATCCATTTGGTGAAGTAATCAATTGCAACCAGGATGAAGCGATGGCCGTTGGAAGCTTTTGTCTCTATTGCCCCAATCATGTTTATGCCCCACATTGCAAAGGGCCACGACGATGTTATCACGTTGAGAGGATGCGGAGGAACATGCACTTTGTCGGTATAGACCTGACATTTATGGCATTTTCGAGTGAAGAGTATGCAGTCCGTCTCCAAAGTTAACCAAAAGTAGCATGCCCTTAAGATTTTCTTAGCCATAGCGTGGCCGTTGGCATGGGTGCCGAATGTTCCTTCGTGTACTTCGGTCATTATCAGATTCGCCTTGTTTTCATCGACACATCGAAGTAGAACCATGTCGTGGTTTCTTTTGTACAAGGTACCATTGCTGATGAAGAATTTAGCCGATAATCTTCGTATGGCTCTTTTGTCAATTTTGGATGCGTCAGCTGGATATTCTTGATTTTAAAGAAAGTTCTTGATGTCGTGAAACCACGGTTTCTCATCAGATTCTTCGTCTATTATCATGACATATGCCGATACTGTCCTTCTTTCAATGCGAATCAGAGGTGCCTCGTTAACAAACTGGACCTTCCACATTGATGCCATCATAGCTAATGCATCGACAATGTGATTTTCCGCTCTCGGTACATGCTTGAAGGTAATTTCATCAAAATATTCAGCCATTTCCAATATATGAGTTTTTTAGGGGATTAATTTTTCATCCCTGGTTTCCCATTCTCCTTTGAGTTGGTAGATTACCAAAGCAGAATCACCGATTACTTCTAAAATTTTGATGCGAAGGTCAATAGCAGCTTCCAATCCTAAGATGCAGGCTTCATACTCGGCTATGTTGTTCGTACACGAGAAACAAAGTCGGGCTGTGACGGCAGTGTATCCTCCAGTTGGGTTTTTCAAAATGGCTCCGACACCATGTCCATTCTTGTTTGACGCTCCATCGAACATCATTTCCCAGCGGGATCCAGGCTCGGGACCTTCTTCTGGACCAGGCTCTGGTTTTGTGCGTTGAATATACATCACATCTTCATCAGGAAAATCAAACTTGAGTGGTTGATAATCCTCCATGGGGTGCTCTACGAGGTGTTCTGACAAGACACTTCCTTTAACAGACTTTTGAGCAACATACTGAATATCGTACTCCTACAAGAGCATATGCCATATGGCTAATCTTCCCGTTTGAGCTGGCTTTTCAAAAATGTACTTGATGGGGTCCATCTTAGAAATCAGCATTGTGGTGTGACAAATCATGTACTGTCTCAGACGCTTGGCGGCCCATGCTAAGGCACAATAGGCTTTTCCCAGGGGAGAGTAACGACTCTCGCAATCGGTGAACTTCTTGCTCAGATAGTAGATTGCGTGTTCTTTCTTTCCTGACTCATCAGTCTGGCCTAAGACATAGCCCTTTGAATCTTCTAGTACTGTCATATACATGAACCAAGGTCTTCCAGGCACGGGAGGAATCAACACTAGAGGCTCTTGTAGATACTGCTTGATTTTCTCAAATGCGGCCTGGCAGTTTTCGTTCCATACCACTGTCTGATCTTTTCGTAACAACTTGAAGATCGACGTGCAAGTAGGAGTTAGATTAGAGATGAATCTGGAGATGTAATTCAGACGTCTGAGGAAACCTCTGACTTGTTTTTCTGTTTTAGGAGTGGGCATCTCTTGGATTGCTTTAACTTTGTCGGGGTCTACTTCAATTCCTTGTTGACTAACGATGAAGCCTAGTAATTTGCCTGAGCGAACCCCGAAGGTGTACTTTGCTGGATTTAACCTCAGTTGATACTTTCAGAGTCTCTCAAATAGTTTCAACAGATGATCCAAATGGTCTTCTTCGCTTTGAGATTTTGTGATCATGTCATCCACATATACTTCAATTTCTTTGTCCATCATATGGTGGAAGAGTGTGACCATGGCTCTCTGATACGTTGCCCCTGCATTCTTCAAACCGAAAGGCATGACCTTATAACAATAGGTGCCCCTGGTTATGATGAAGGTTGTTTTTTCCATGCCGGCTGGATCCATTTTGATCTGATTGTAACCATAAAATCCGTCCATGAATGAGAACACTGCGAAGTTGGCTGTATTATCTACCAAAGTGTCGATATGTGGTAGAGGGAAGTCGTCCTTCAGACTTGCTTTGTTTAAATCCCTGTAATCAACGCACATTCTGACTTTGCCATCCTTCTTTGGGACTGGTACGATGTTTGCCACCCATTCTGGATATTTGGATACCGCTAGAAAGCCCGCATCAATTTGTTTCTTGACTTTGTCTCAGATTTTAAGAGCCGTGTCTGGTCTTGACCTGCGAAGTTTTTTTTTTGAATGGAGGACACTCTGGCTTCAGGGGGAGCTTGTGCATAACAATGTCGGTATCTAACCCTGGCATGTCTTGATAAGACCAAGCAAATATGTC
Source organism: Lathyrus sativus (assembly GCA_963859935.3). Lineage (NCBI taxonomy): Eukaryota > Viridiplantae > Streptophyta > Magnoliopsida > Fabales > Fabaceae > Lathyrus > Lathyrus sativus. The sequence goes on along the minus strand of OZ012741.1, from coordinate 399,695,077 downwards.
GACATAATCTCTGAGGAGTGCTATCAGCCCACTTTTGATCTCTGGCCTCAATGAAGCCCCAATCTTGACTTCTCTTTTTTCCTCTTCTGATCCTAAGTTGACGACCTTAGTCTGCTCTTTGTATGGCTGGAGATACACATCTTCATACTCAGCCATCCTCTTCAACTCTTCTGGGACTTCTAATTCTTCATCATTCTCTTCTTCAGCTTGAAAGACAGATGAACCACTAGTAGAAGGAACCGAAGGATCATAGGATTCTGTGGTGGATAGAGGTATTCTGCATGTTTTATTTTTGGGAACAATTAGACACACACACACACAGACATGCAGATGAAGGGTTGTTTTTATTTTTTCAAAAAGATTGCCATTTTTCCTTTTAACAAAAAGAGTGAAAATGATGCGCATGAAATAAATAAGAGTTTTAACAAAAACACTTTTTCATTAATAGATTTTCAAATTGCAAAGTGGCCTAATACAAAATAATTCGCAGGTCTTGGGCAAGACCAGGAATTTTAAAGAAAACACAAAGCTAACAAGCAAAATGAAATTACTCTAAAGGTAAAAAGACGGGAATTTCCACAACCTCCCAATTATGCAAAGCTGCTCCTCCCCGAGTTATCAGATGATCTAGATTGCAATCCTCATCCTCAGCAATGATGGAGTTGATTTGTATTCCGCCACTGGTAAATATTTCCTTCAAAGACTTCTTCTTCATGGTGCTTTCCTCCGGCTCGCCTTCTAGAGTTGGTTTGTAACCCAACCCTTGTCGATCATTTTTGGCCCGAGCATTGACTTCAATGATCTCTCCCCATCCCAACGGGACTCCAGCTTTTAGCGCCGCCTTGATGCTCTAAACAGAGGTGAATGATGGACCGTGGGTTATGTCTGATTCGTCGACTAGAACAGCGTGAGCTATTTCTAGCGCTTGAAAGGATGTCTCAAGGGAATCTTCGTCGGCTTCGATATACCGGAATGAGGACAAGTTGCTCACCATTAAATCTTCTTCTCCATGAACAATGACCAATTGGTCATCCACAACAAACTTCATCTTCTGATGGAGAGTAGAAGTAACAGCGCCAGCTACATGGATCCATGGTCTTCCCAGTAAACAACTGTAGACCGAATTGATATCCATCACCTGAAAGGTGACTTCAAAGATTTGTGGTCCGATCATGATAAGAAGATCAACCTCCCCTATCATAGCTCTTCTAGACCCATCAAATGCCTTCACTATGAGAGATGTCGGCCTCATGTTAGCACCTTGATAAGCCAACTTGGCTAGTGTCCTATTCGGCATTACATTGAGCGCTGATCCTGTGTCAACAAGAACCCTGGACAATGTATCTTCTTCGCATTTGATCGACACATGTAGAGCACGATTGTGCTTACGTTTCTCAGCTGTCAGATCATTGTCATTAAAGCTTAGCGTGTTGCAGGTCGTGATGTTCGCTACAATGGAGTCAAATTGCCCCACTGTAATATCTTTGGTAACATGGGCTTGTGTCAAGATCTTGAGCAAAGCCTGGCGATGCGCCGGAGAGCGTAAAAGTAATGCCATGACTGATATCTTAGATGGCGTTTGATTTAGTTGGTCCACCACCCGGTAGTCACTTCTTCTGATGATTCTCAGGAACTCTTCTTCATCATTTTTGAGACTTTCTTTTCCTTTGACCAAAGGCTCTTTAGTGAAAACTGTCTCTGGAATAGATTTTGGAGGAACAATAGTTTTTGGAACGGGAATTGCTGGCGGAGGAGCCACATTGTATGTCCGCGGTTGGTAAATGCTACCACTCCGGGTCATCTTGCTCCCACCGACAATGTTAGCTACATTTGCTGGCTTCCTTTCTTTGAAGATTCCTTTGCACCATGAATGGTCCTGCTTTGGTGTTACAGCCCTTGGGTGAGGCTTGCACCCTCCCCTTGGTTCAAACCTGGCTTGCCCTCTTCCAAATTTCGGGGGTGCATCGTCGCAGAATACTGGTCGGACGTTTTTATAGTTGTTGTTGTTGTTATTATTTCTGAACACATCTCTTTTGTTTGATTCCTCAGGCATGTTAAACACAGGTTCAATGACAGCCACATCTTCCCCTTTTTTCCTGCGAGCAATCTCTATCATCCCTTGTTCAATCATTGCTCGAATATCTTTCTTCACAATGTCACAACCTTCTGGGTTCAGCATGCATTGTTCGCAGTATTCATGAGATGTCTTAAGTGCCTATGCCTGAGCAAGACGTTTGTGTAGGTCCGCCAATGGTACCTTGATCTCATCAATAGTAGTAACTGTCTTATCTTCAGACCCTTCACCTTCTTTAGTAATGACATTTACTCCACCATGGTTTGGCAGAGGGTTATTTTTTATGTTCGGGTGATTATCTTTAAAGGACATAATTCTTTTTTCAATTAACTCTCAGACGAGGTGCTGGAGCGCAAAGCGTCCTTCAAGGTCGTGGCCCGGAGCATTATCGTGAAATAAACAACGAGCATTGGCGTTATAGTAGAATGGAAGTGGATTAGGTGGAGCACCTAATTTCCTTGTCTTGACCAAACCTCTTTCTATCAACATGGGGAACAAATCAGTGTAGCTCATCGGAATAGGCTGTATTTTTGGTCGATTTGCCTGATAATTCGCCCTTGGAGCCCTGTTTTGAGGCTGTTGACCTTGCGGCTGATGATATTGTTGTTGATTGTTAGAGTTATATTGTTGTTGATTGCTAGAATGATATTGGTGCTGATTACTGGATGCCCCAGGCTGGGGAACCTGCTGTGATGACTGTTGAAAAACTGGAGTCACAGCTGCTATATATGATGATGGATGGTACTGCTGGCGAAGGTTCCTGGAACTTTGCGCCTTCTTCCCGTATGTTATCGCACTTACATCCCCCTCTTTCTTTTTATGAAAACTGTTGGTCGGCTTCTTTGCCGCACTGGCACTTGAATTAGTATTTGGGGTAGCCACTTTTCCGCTTTTTAAACCGGCTTCAACTTTGACCCCTACTGCCACGATACCAGAGAAGTTGGTTGTGACACTGTTGATTAGTCGTTCATAGAATTCTGGTCGAACCGTATCTACGAACCAGTCTGCCAATTCCTTTTCAGTAAGGGGTGGCTCTACTTGAGCTGCAGTCCCGTGCCATCTTTGCACGTATTCCTTGAAGGTTTCAGTGCTCTTTTGTGTCATGCTGAGAAGCTGACGACGGTAGGGAGCCAAGTCCATATTGTATTTATATTGTTGAATGAAGGCGTCTGAAAGATCTTGGAAACCGTGGATCTTTGCTTGATCCAAGCTGAGATACCATTTAGCCGATGCTCCTTTAAGACTGTCCTGAAAATAGTGCACCAACAGCTTGTCGTTTTCAATATGCGGAGCCATCCGCCTGCAGTACATGATAAGGTGTACCTTGGGACAAGTAGTCCCCTCATATTTGTCAAACACTAGCATCTTGAATTTCTGGGGAAATACCAAACCAGACACCAGACACAGGTCTTTGGCGTCAGACCCAAAGACATTACTTCCTTCGGATGCCCTCATTCTCTTAGCCATAATGTCCATCTCTACCCTCAATTTTTCGTGCTTTTCATCTTCGGCTTCAGAACTGTCAGGTATGTCAAAGATCGGTTGTTGATTGTTGAAGACAGGTCGCTTTGTAGTGGGTCCACCCGCTTAAGTGAAAATGGGATTCCTGATTGTTGAATCAAACAGTGGATTAAGACTTGAAGACTGTATATTGCTGAATGGTGGCACGAAATCCCGAGACATGCCATAGGGAAACTCTGCAGTGGTAACCGGAGCTACTGTGACATTGGCTGCTGCCGTGGTGACCTCAGAGATTACCGTAGACTATGTGTCCATTTTTGCCTTGATTATATTGAGAACTTTCATAATCTGGCTGACGTCACCCTTGATTCCTTCAATGTCGTTGTCCATTTGGTCAAACCTTTGTTCATTATCTGCCATCTTCTTTTGAGCTCTGGATCGAGTGTTTTATTTGTGAGTATTCAGCGTGACTCCCTCTTTCTGAACAAGAACAAAGGATGAGCTGCGGAACTCGGCCACAAGACCAATGCAGGATGAGATACGAATGCAAATGTAAATGCAAATGCACAAACCATTCAAGGAAAAGAAAATTTCTGTTTACAAACAAAAAAGCTAGAACAACATGCTTAAAAAGCGTTTTTCATTGATAATTGGAAGTCTATTACAATAGATGGCTCTTGCTAAAAAGCAAGACCTTTCTTACAAGAAGTGAAAGTAAATGCGACATAGGATTTCAATCCTTTTAGGGAAAGCAGGGAAATGGTGAAACAATGATCATTCTAACAAGATGATCCTTCTCCTTCTTGGTCTTCAACATGAGCTTGGTCCTGGCAGATGATTTCCCACAGGTCTTCATTCTCTCGTTACGCTTTGATCAAAGCGTACTTCAGCTTTTCCTTAGTTGTGGGGACCTCTGGTTCCATAGTTATCTCATAATCATGAGTATAGAACATGGCCAAGGCTATTTCTTTCAACCAAAGCAAGTACCCTCTAGTAGTTAAACAACTTACGTTCTCCATTGGAGTTATACCCAAGAGGTGAGGATCTCCCTGAGCGTATTGAGCACGGGCTTCCAGTTCAGGGTTGCGACCAGTTTCGTAGAAGCAAGGTCTCAACAGTTCCGGCTCGGGCTTCGGCCCGGTTGGATACCCATATTGACGCTGGGCAAGAACAGGATTGTAAGTGATGACCCCCTTCGTCCCAATGAGAGGCACATTGGGGAATTCTCCATAACTAGGAATCATGAATAGATTACCAAGGCTGATGTCATACCATGTGATGTCATAGTGCCTGAGAGTGATGAGTTTAGAAACCAATGTGCTTTTGCTAGGAAGCCTTCAAAGGATGTGAGTCCTGGGTAGATGAGAGGTAAACCACCTGTCAAGCAGTGCGAGGCAGCATGAAAATTGGCCGAGGTCATACAGGATGAAGCGGTGGATGACCACATAGGTATCTGCCAATATCTCATGTACTGGATTTTTGATGATGAAGAGACGGATTGCCTCCTCACTGATGAAGTCATAACGGCTTGGTAAAAGATACAGCCCATATATTAGAAATGCCAAAATTGCTTCAAAGATGCCCAGATTTCTATTTTCATAATGATATTCGGCCATCTCCATTAGAGGTCCTGCTTCCATTCCGTACCATCCTTCTTTTGCTCTCATTGGTGGTAAATCCTCTTGCTTGATATGAAGGGCTTTGGCCAAGTCCCTTCTCTTCGGTTTTCCATAAGGAAGTGTGAAAGTCCATGGAATCTTCAAATAGTCAGTGTACTCCTCTATGGTCGGGAGTAGCTGAAAGTCTGGAAAGACGAAGCAGTGGTAGGTTGTAGAATAAAACTCAACCAAAGCCTGCAGCATGGGCTCGTTGACTTGAGCACTTATCAGTGGTAGGAGATCTCCATATTTGGCAATGAAAGCGGCGGGGTTTCTGACAAGTCTTGCCAACATCCTAAGACGACCCAACCTCAAATCTGGGAACGGAAGCATGTCTCTTCTCACCATGTTGTTGTCTGCAAAAAGAAAAGTTTGAATTTCCTTGAATGGTTAGAAAAAATGCAAATGCAAATGGTGTCATGGAACTCAGACATTTACGAACATCAAAAGCCGTCATTTCATTGATCAACAAAATGGGATTACAAAATATTGTTTCCTCTTACAAGAGTTTTAAACATAAACAACAGCTAAATGAATCCTAACAAGGTTCCCCTAGTAGCCTTATATTGAGCTTCTCGATTTCTTTTTCATCTGAGCCTTCTCAAAAATGAGCTTGTCCACAATTAACTTCCACAGAGTAGACTGGGGCTCATAAGGTTCTTCTTGTGCTTTCCTCTTCTTAGAAGAGAGTACTTCTTCGTTTTTCAACTGGAGTTGTCTCTGGAGCTCTGCATTCTCCTCGACGACCACTTGATACTTGTGCTTCCAAGCTTCTTCGGTTTGTTGTGCTTTGACTAAAGCAATCTTCAACTTTTCTTCTCCAGACATGAAGACCAAGGGGCGTTCTTCCTTCAAAGCCATAGGCTCTTGCTTAGGATAAGGCATCCTTAGTGAGATGGCTCTCTTTCGAACCCATTGGAGGTAAGGTTCCAAAGAGACACAGTTGAGTCTTCCAAGATCCTTTTTTCCTTTCTTGTGTAGATGCTTCCAAGCCTCTAGAATCTTTTCTTTTAGTTCTTGACTATCTTTTTCTTCTTTGATGAAAATGTTTTCTACTTGAACACTATTGGGATTATCCTTTAGAGGGTATCCCAATTGCCGACGGGCGAGGATTGGATTATAACTGATTCCTCCATTAACACTGAGAAGAGGTACATTGCCGAAATCCCCACAATTGTCAATGATCATTTTCCCATCATAGTCACGACCATACCAATCAATATCGGAGTGGGTGAGAGCCATGATCTTCTGTGACCACCATCATTTCTTCGGATCCCAAAAAGCGTTGGCTTTGGGCAAGTGTGAAGTGAACCATTTGTATAACAGAGGAGCACAACAAGTAATCATCCATCCATTGTGAAAGTTCCTCAGATGAACAGAATGATATGCATCTGCTAGCAAGGTAGGCACAAGATTCTTCTTCAAGAAAATTTTAATGGAATTGAGGTCCACAAAATTCTCGAAGCTAGGAAATAGAAAGATGCCATAGATGAGCAAGGAAAGAATAGCCTCGAATGCATCCATGCTTAAGTGATCCGCATAATATTGAGCTTTCTCAACCAAGAACTCTGCTTTTAACCCCAAAACTCCCCCATTTGTAATCAGATTCTTTTTAATATCAACCAATCCCAAACGTGTAGCCTTGGCAATATCTTGTTCTTTAGGGTCCTCCTCCATGATTGGAAAAGGAGAATCTTCAAGAATGGGCAATCCAACCAACTAAGAATACTCCTCTAGTGTGGGCACTAGCTGATAATCGGGAAATGTGAAACAGTGGTAGAGCGGATCATAAAACTGGAGGAGTGTAGAAAGAAGTCCACTATCCATCTTTATCTTTAGTAGTAACAACAACTTTCCATACCTACTTTGAAATCCTTCTGGATCTGTCACCAAGGTGCTCAACCTTCTCAAGTCATCTAGGTTAAAACCCTTGTAAGTGTACTTCAAAGTTTTCTTTCTTTCACTATTCATAACGACCTCTGATGTTTACAAACAAAAAAGTCTGAGTTCCATGAAACCATATGATGATATGATGTTATGAATGCAAGATGCACAAACACAGGCATATGTAGAGATCACACATATGCACACAACACAAGCTTAGGTTTAAAGGGAGAGCGTGGATCCAAGGTCTACCCATCCCCAAGATTTGTACTATGGATTGATTGTACCTGCCGAACGGGTTCTACAAAGTTCCCAGAGTCATCAACCCATCTTTCGGATATTATTAACTTCCCAAATTACTTGGTAATCGATAATATTCTCAAGAGAGTCTTGTTTGAGTGTAGTATCGCGTACCAACTATTTTGGAAATACTTTCTTATAGCCATCGCACTACGTCCTAATAAGGCCAAAGTGGGGTAGAATGTATTCTAAAAGTCCACAGTGTCATGGGCTCCTTCGTTGAAAGTAGCATTGTTTTCACGAATACTCAATCAACAATACTAAACTTTCAAGAGGGCCTACACTGAGCGGTGGTTTCTCAAGTTAGCTTGGTTGGGAATCAACTCCCTATAAGCCTTCTTGAATATACCACCATCCTATCATGATTGAGCTCAAGTCCGGGTATAGGACCATCTCACCACTCAAAACACCCAATAACCAACAATCAAACCAATATATTGATAAATATACATGTTAAGCAAATATTTACAAATATAGCATGCATTTAAACAAAATAGGCTAAACCCTCAAGTTAAGTATATCCCTAGCATAGTCGTCATTTCTGTTGCAGTGAGAATCGTGATACCAAGCTATTGATTAACTTGAATCTTTAATTCTTATATTACAACCGGACTTTAATTTATCCAAAGGAAAGGTCTAAAGAAAGAAAAACCCTTTTGCGCGACGTAACAACAACGCTAAGAGATTCGGGGATCGGGGGTTGGTTATGCATAGGGTAGGTATTTCACATCCTAAACATCTGTAGTACTCTACAGGAACCTTTTATTTATTTGTATGCTAAGTTTGCTAAATGTTTGCTATGGATTGGGATTGGGTAAAAGATGAAGGTTAAAACCTAAAGATAGTTTCTAAGCTTGCTCGCAAAGACATCGCGTCCTCTGCCTACGTATCCTAACTAGGATAGAATCAGAGCAATCGTAGTTCACCTCACTAGGGTTAAAGAGCACTTGATTATGATCAAGGTTCAAAGGGGAACAAACATAACAATGTTTGTATAGAGTTTCACAAAACTCTCTAGATTTATGTTATAACACTCAAAAAAGGAGTAAGTAATCATTACTATGATTCTTACATAGAGTTTACAAACTCTATCCTAGGGTTCTAGTTTGAAGAAACATTCCTAGTGAAGGTGGGTCTTTAAGACTTACGGCAAAGTCTAAGGCTTATAGGTTCTAACTTAACTAAGCTAGGGTTTAAGATGACTTCACAAAGTCAAGGCATGGTGATGAACTATCCATGACACAAGGGTCAATGAAGAGACTTTTCCTTTGGAAGGAGAGAGAGAGAGGCAACTTGGATGAGAACTAAAAAGTTCCATCACTTGGGGAAGAAATACTTAACAAAGCAATAAACATATAAGCAAGAAGAATAATGAATAAGGTTACAACCAAGCCAGCATGCATTTCACAATAGGCAAGAATCAGATAATACACATGGTTACGACCGAGAATCAAATATCTTCACAAAGATGGAAACAATAATCATGCAAGTAAGTCACAAATTAAAAGGATCATGTTATAAATTCAAAGTGTATAAAAGGTAACAACATTTAGGTATTGATGACAATCAAATATGTAAAGAACAATCGCAACAGTTAAACTCAAGATTTTAGGAAGAAGACAATAATTTCATGGTAACCACCAATAAGAAATGAAATCTCAACATGTTAACAAACATAAAGAAATCAAATACCAATAAATCTCATGAGATAAATCAAGTATAGTGTGAAAGAAATGCGATCAAGATATGAGGTAATGACCTAAGAATGAACCGACTAACAAGTAGGTAAATGGAATTGTAAAAACAAGCAAATATGAGATTTTAATCCGTTAAATGAAACTAGACATCACCATGATCAAATTGCAAAAAGAACGGGTTAAATAAAATGAACAATGATTTTATGAAGATAAAACAAATAAACAAGCACATAAAAATAAAAGGGGCATGGGTAGGGATTGAACCCACGCCCTTGTGTTTACAAACACCACACACAACCACTAAAGCACAATGCGCGCGCTAGCAAGGATATGGAAGAGAAGAAGAAAATCATTCAATTACAATTGAAAATAAAATGCCAAAAAGAGTTGATCCCAAGGATCGAACTCAGGACTGGCAAGTGAAAGGGTGATATACGCGCAAGTTGATTACCACTGGGGTGGCTATACATCCAAGTATAAAGCCACCCCCATAAATAGATAAAGCTATGTATGATGGGAATTCTGGGCAAAATGCAAGCCACTTAAACCAAAAACGTGAAGCAATCAAACTCTGTCAAAACATCTCCAATTTTAACAAAATTTAAACCTAAACCAATTGTTTTTTAACAAGGATCATAATGGTATCCACAAAATTTGGAAATAATGCTTCTAACAAGAAGCACGATAGAAAATGCAAGTTAACATTTTGAGATGCATTTTGAAAACAACACACCAATTCTGAGTTCATATACATCAAAAGGCATTGCATACAAGTTACATATGTCATAACAGAGGTATTGGACACTCAAGGCTCAAGCATAAATCAGAAGAATGGAAAGTGGCACATGAGGCATGAAAATGAGACAAACTGTCAAAACAGATGGGAAGGTTCAAATCTCATACACATACAAAGCCTAACATTTCTAAACATGTTAATTGATGATGATCTCAAATGCTTATAACTCAAACACAAATGTTTAGGCAGAGTATGACATGATATCAGTTATGAAACTTTGTAAAATTGGTGAATTTGCTTTCAAAACCAATGAATAAAATGACTTCAAACCAAAATCAAGTTAATGAAAATTAACACAGGTACACAGTTATATCATACACATATGGCCAACTTCAAAGGTGAAAAGGAAAGGGGTCAAGGATGGTGATCAAAGCAACCAAGCTGCAGGCCAGGGCCAAAGTGGCCCTGCTGCACCAGAATCCACACAAAGGGCAGTCATGGATGGAAATCCAACCTTAAATCAAAACAGCACAGGAAAGATCATGGTATCTCAATCAAACCAGATAAACTGCAAAGAGGATCATAAGGATAACAATCCACTACCAAAACATATGCACCAATATAGAATTGTTAAGCCAAGCAAAATGAAATTGGAGAAAAATGCAAGTTTGAAGGCTAAAACATGGAAGAAGCATAATCTGTTTGAATAGGCCCCACACACAATCTCAAATCATGATATAAAGTGTGTTTATACTTCAAAATTTACCACAAACAACATAGAACTGAAAATCACCTATCAACTGCTCACTTAACACATAAAATGCACAATTTGAAATCAAACATGACTGGAACAGGTTGAGACAGAACAAGCATCAAACACAAGTCTTAAATATATCAATGGATGAGATTAGCACTTGAAATTGATCATGAAATGCATACAACAAAAAAAGTTCTCAAACTGCAATTGTAGCATACAATGGGAGGCAGGCTGTCAAGCAAAACAAAACATATCATTCACAAAGATATTTAAATCATGTGCACATACCAAACACATTGTCTAGAAGCCATATGTTCATGAGCTGTCTTAAAACAATTCAAACAGAAAAAAGAAGAAGTGTAGGCAGCTGTGATTTCAAAACTGTTTGGCATCACAAGGGGTACAAACTGGTCTAGTTATAAATAAATGGACTCATGTTGACAAACATAGCACATACACACCACAAATATAACAATGAAGGAGTTTCAACTCAGAAAACAAACATTTTGCAAGCAGAAAAGAACTTGGTATATTCATGGCAGATTTTGGTTTGAAAGTGCAATTTGGAAGTGAAATGAAGAAACAAGTAAGAGTAGATCAAACAAACAATATGTACACATAAAAATCATGAGGATGGATGAGTTTCAACTAAAAAAAAGGCATATGCAAACAGAATTGAAACTTGACATGTTAATGGTAAGAAAAGCAAAACTGTCTTGGCACAAACTTAGCACAGCAGGGCATTTTGGCAAGCAATGAGTTTTATGATGAAACAAATATTATACACATACCATAAATATGCTAATAGATGAGAACATGCTCAAGAAATGGATTAAAACATTACCAAATAGAATATGGCCTTGTGAAACTCAAGAAATGCAAAAGATCAATTCATGTAGGCAACAAATAAGTTCATGACAGTTAGGATGATGGAGCATCACATACAAGTTTCAAACATGATTATGAATGATTTTATGCACATAGATAAAGTGAAGATCAGTTGGAACATAAAATGGTAGTTGGTAGTATCAATGAGGTTTTGAAAATGCAGTTTGGAGGTGAGAAACAATTTTGAGCAAGTAGGGCCATTTTAAACTTATAAGTACAACATACATCCTCAAAGCATATTAACAGATGATTCCACAACTTAAAATCAAGCAAGAACCATTCCAAACCAGAACTGGTGTGCTGATCCAACTTTTGACAGCAAAAACAACAAAGAACTCACAACAAACCTTAATGAACAAATCTCATGTTTCTCATTATTTCAACCAATTCAAATATTATGAGCAAGATCATGTAAACATAAATCAATGGTTTAGAACATTTAAGACACAACATGGCAAGAATACATCATCTTGACACAAGACTCATGGTAATGATAAAGTGAATGACCAAAAAACACAAGTATGGAAACAAGAGCCAAACTAGATTCAAACATGATCTAGGGCAGGGGATCTCATGAATCAACTTACAAGTTATCCAAATATCATCAATAGATTAATATTGACAAATCTTAGGGCAAGCATACCAACATTATTATGTTTGGATCTCTAAAACTACCATATAGACAAAATCTTCAAAAACAAGTTATACATAATATCAAAGTTCTATATTGGTAACACATCATCAACATATCATTCACAAATGAAATACTTTAACAAAAGCAAGTAACATAGCTACAAAACCTAAGTTCTTGACAAAGAACTAATATGGGACAACAATGACTACATTTCACAACAAGCAACTTCAAAGTTGTAAACATGATAATGAATGAATAAAAAAGTGGTTGAGCATCACATACCTCTTGTAGAAAAGTCTTGAGCAAGCTAAAAAGCTAAGAAACCCAAAGATCTTCTTCTTTGGCAAGGATTTAGAGTTTTCTTCCTCTTGAAGCAACAAGCTACCTTTCAAGACAGTTGGAGTTGTGTACCTCCCAGCTGGTTTTTTAGAGTTTGGACAGTTGAGATATGATATATATGAGGTGTTGGGAGTGTTGGAATGTTAGGAAATGCCTCAAGTAAGGATTTGGCTTTCAAAGTGCAAGAAAGTCAACATACTAAGGTGTGAAGGTTGACTTTTAGAAAAATGATGTTTTTGGGTGGTTTGAGTGTATGGAAACCTTCTACACAATGTTTATGGATTGTGTAAATGGTTTTGGGTGGCTTGGAAGTGGTAGAACTGAGTTTGAGCAGAGTTTTACTCAAGACAGTTTCTAGTGAAAACTTGAAGTTTTTGAAAAATCAAGCTTTTGAGAAAATGGTGGAGGGTTGAGAGCTATTGTTTCTCTTGGTTTCTAAGAGTGCTCTGGTGTCTAACATCAATGAGAGTGCCTCTATTTATAGTGAAAGCAAGGGTGAGGGCAGATTTGGATTTTCCACATTTGGAGGGAGATTATGAAGTTTTGAAGTGAATCTTGTCAATATCTTTGTGGCAGCTCTTCATATCAGCTCCATGAACCAATGCTGAGCCAAAATCAATTGAGATGGGAAGGATGGGATGGCTAGGAAGGTAGGGGACTGCAGCTGCCCAATTTGCTTGAAAAGTTTCTCTTTCATGGCTTTTAAATGAATATTATAATGTCCACTTGCTCCAAGTTGAACAAACTCTCCAATTCTTCATTTTTTCTGGTGGTTGCATCATCCAAGCCTCATAATATCAGAAAGGAACAAGATCCAATGGCTGAGGGTAGCCCAAGTTAATGAATTCTGAATTTTGAGAAGTGTTGGATTGGTAATCTCAAGTGTGGCAGCCCTAACTTTCATGATCCATAACTTTCTGCTCACACATGTTATTGAGGAGTTCTACCACAATTTAAAAAGCCCTCAAGTAGCTCTATAACTTTCATGTTTTTGAGATTTCCAAATTCTAGATGGAACTAGGTTGAAAAACCCTTCCAAGTTGCTGAAAAAATCACTTAAAAAAGCTAAATAACTTAGAATTTTTCTAAGTGATTTCCCTTCTTGAAATGAATTTGTCATAACTCCAAATCTATGCATTTTTTGATCATGGACAACTTTGAGGCTTTTGTAGGATTTGTCAAGAGATTTCCAATGAGCTTTGAACCACTTCATTTGGATGTGTGGTTGAGGAGTTATGGTCTTGCCCCTTTCGAAACCCTAATTCCCGATTTTTGCAATTACTTCTTAACCCTTGATCCAATGGTCATGAAATTTTATGGGAAGGTGTAATATGACATAAGGAACATTTTTGAATCACATCTTGAAGTCAAATTCCTTATTGTTGAAGAGTTGACTTTTCGGTCAACCGTTCGATCAATCGGTGACTACCGAGTCGACTGTTGGGGCTTCGGGTATTCTGAGGACTTGAAACTCTTTGGATAGACTTTACTAAGCCATAGGAACTTAATGGACCAAAATCCCACCATTAAAACATTATTTAAATCAAAAGTCAAACTACAGCTGACTTTTCTTGATCGAAAACCTTAATCGGGCGTCTTGAACTGCACTGTTCTCAATTCCCGGGTGACCACCTCAAATAGAATTCATACTTGACCCAATGTAGTATCCTTGATCTTGTTTATAGTTGAATCAATCCAAAACAATGATGGACCAAACCATCGAAGCCTCGATCACGACGATACGAAACCCTGATTCATCTGCATCTTGACAAAGATAAACTTGAAATGGGTTAAGGCTAGTTAATCAAAAGAATGATCCTAAAATGATAATGAGGATCTAAGGGGTCAAAATTTGGGGTGCAACAACACGCGAGACAGGTAGACCTCCCGCGGGCATCGAGAGGACGGAGCACGGGGCCTACTACGTCGAAAACCTACACGGGGAACAACTAGCTCGACCATGGAACGCCGCGAAGCTGAAGCGGTACTACAGTTAAAAACTGCCCGCGACGCCAAGACGTCACGACCACTGGGGGGCGACATGGTACCACCGCACCTCCTCACATCTTCTAAAGACCAACGAAAAAGCAAGCACTGCCTTTGTGTCCGCGGGTAGAAGGCTCTGCTCGGCAGGGAATACCTCGATCGAGATCCCTCGTCGCCGTACCAACACCGACAGGACACCCAGCTCACGATGGGACGTCCACACCGCGAGAAGAACTACCCTTGAAACAGTCAGGCAACAAAGCCGGCCAACCGGCCAGTTCCCCACACTGCCGGAAACAATTATCGTCAAGCTACTACCCCGGACGGGTCCGAAAACACACATACATTTCAAACATACAAACATATATTTCGAGCATACAAGTACGTGCAGAGATATAACGAGCATAAACAAAAATCCAGAAACAAAAACGAGCGCACACTTAGAAAAATCTCAAGAATTATAAAAGGGCACCAGCCCAGTAGTTATGTTACACCATCAAGGGCACGCAGACTCGTCAAAACAAAACACTTAAAAGAAAATTACAAAAACTATGGGCATGCAGGCCCGGGGAAAGTCTACACATCCTTGCTACCTTCTTCCCCGAAGCAACGTTCTCAAGTCCTCGCTCTTCTACCAAAGCGCTTCGACTTGGGGGGCTCCTGTTCTGGCCTGGGCCCCGGCCTCACCTCGCGCCCCAGCCCGTTGGTACACAATAAAGGCCCAATACGATTTAAGTAGGCCGACCGAGCACGTGACCCCTCGACGAGCAGGGCATGCTCCCGTCGAGCAGAGCAGCGTGCTTCAAGACGCCCTCTGCGCCCTCCCCTTCGCGAGGAGGCGCTACCAGCCACTGTCCCACGCCGGGCAAATTAGCCCTCCGCGGGCAGAATCCCCACACCGTCGAACAGGACAACGTGTCTCTCCCGCGCCCTCGTGTGCTCCCCTCCGCGGGGAGAACGACACACCTTTGGGGAACCTCACGAGCTCCCTCCGCAGGCAGAACAACGTGTCCTCCACACGTTCTCCCCTCCGCAGGGACACGTCGCCGACCAACTGCCCACCTCCAAAAGAGCAGGTCAAACCCACTTTCCGGAGATCATGGGACAGTTGGACTAGGGTGAAGACCACGTCCTGGTCTTCACTACGCCACGTAAGCCCTTGCAGTCACCTGGGTTGGGCCTGACAATCCAGCCCAACACAAGTTACCGTTGGCCCAGCGCTAGGGCCTCTCTATAAATACCCTCTTCCACAAGAGGGTCAGGTAATTCACTTCTTACCCCATTTCTGTACTTTGCTCTTACTTTGCCCAAATTCCTTACTTTGGCATCAGAGTGTCTTGCAGGTACACCCCCTTTTCCTCCTCATCACCAGTGAACAGGTAGCAGTCCAACAGAGTGTGGTCAGCCAGTGATCCCCTTCTGATCAGGTCAGATCAATATATATATATATATATATATATATATATATATATATATATATATAATTAATTATAATTATTATTTTAGTAGTGGAAATATCGTTGTTTTATTTATTTATTTTAATTATATATATTTTATAAATATAATCGATGACATTATACTTTTCAATTGAACGCGAAGTTTTATAATATATATAATAGTTAAAAAAAAAATTAAACATGCTATATATATTAAATTTGACATTGATCGTGACCCATTTAAAAATTATAAGACTTTTCCTTAAATCAAATCAAAATATAAAATAATATTTCTTTGACAGATTGGTTTCTAAAATATTTTTATAAATAGTAAATTTGACGAGATTTTGTAAGGTTAGTCGTTCATATATTTAAAATAAACTCATTAACAAATTGAGGATTAGTTGCCGTTAAAAAAGATTATTTTTTTTAAAATTATCTTGACTTTTAACAATAATATTAAAATAACTATTTTTTCCAATATTTTTTCAAATATCCATGTTTTTAAAAAAAAATTGCACATACCAATTAGATTGACACTTCAGACAAATTGACGCATCCACTTGAACAAGTCAATTCATGTGACACATCTTTTGTTTGCTTTTTAATTGATAGTAAAATATTATATTTTAATAGATACCATTTGTGTATAAATAAAAGTGTGATGTGAACCATTTTTTCGCATATCTTCTAATTTTTTTTTAATTTGTTCTAACATAAGTAGTAAAAGACTCATATAAACATGTTTTTTATTTGAGAACTAAGTTTCTGATAAAAATGCATTTTTGGGGTTAATTGGAGTTTCGAGCAACTTGATTCTTTAGTTAGACGAAGAGATTAATGATGGTGAAAATGTTAGAAAAATTGACTGACTTGTTTCATACATCTCTATTGTGAATGACAATGATGATATCCGACGTATGTGTGTGCCAGTTAAAGATGATAATGATGTTAGACATGATATCTGCACCCGTGATATTGCTTTGATTAATGTATGCTCTTAGATATGTTGTACTGTTAAGTCTTTTTATTTGTTGTTTGTGTTGTTCTTTTAGACGTGTTTGTGTTCACTTTGTTGCAACAAAAAATTGTTATCTATATTAAATTCCAAATTTACAAAAAAGTTAACAACATGATAAATTATCATCTATAGCTTGTCCCAACATTGGGACAACATTTTCGTGCGTGCCCGGTCTGACGGTATATATCACACTTTCTTTCTAATTTGTAAGACATATCAATTTCGATTCTAATAAGTGTGTTGTTAGGGCGATCTTTTTTCTTCCTTCTAATATTTTAGTTGTGCCAAATTACACTCCTTTGATATGTATACTAATATTACTCTTTTGCTACCACTTGAAAGTTGTTGTTGTAACACCTCGTTTCCCAAAAATAAAATAATTGCAATTTAAATCAGAACAAATATCAGACAGCCACATCAACACGGGATGTCACGAAACAGAAACTCAACAAAACATTTCATTTATAGAAATTCAACAATAAGCAACGGAAATCATCATATAGATATGTACATATAAACATCATATACATCAATATTCGGCCATCCGCCCAGAATATACAAAATATATCCACCAAAAGGATTCATCAAAACATGATACGACACGGAGTCAAAACAAAATCATCAGATAAACAAATAACTCCCAAAAGCCCCATGTTACATATTAGAGCATCCCTACGACTCGACTCGCCGCTATCCAAGCTAGCTACGCACTTGGATTATCTGTACTTCCGAAGAAGCACAAACCACAACAACAACCAAAGGGGTGAGAAATCATGATCAAAATATAACGACAATAATGTACATGAATAAAAGGCAGTAAACAAACAAACACCATTCAACATACATCAACCCGGACCTACAGTCCAACACCGACACAACACACATAACAATGCAACAAATGCAACTCAACACCATGATATGCGGTACCGACTCAACAACAACGATGGGCACCTGGCCATCAACCCTCCACAAGGGAGCACCGAATGAATCGCATACACTCCACCTTGAGCAACGATTCATCCCACCATTCTCCACACAGGAGCACGGGTGAATCGCATACACTCCACCGAGCCACGATTCAACCCCACCATTCTCCACACAGGAGCACCGATGGAGACTGGGCCATCACCCTCCACAAAGGAGCACCTTTATCACCACATGCTATGCATAACCCCAATGCACAACACACGACACAAGCACCCACGGTGCACACGATCCTTCTGATCATATTTCCTCACACATAATATATATATATATATATATATATATATATATATATATATATATATATATATATATATATATATATATATATATATATATATATATATATATATATATATATATATATATATATATATATATATATATATATATATATATATATATATATATATATATATATATATATATATATATATATATATATATATATATATATATATATATATATATATATATATATATATATATATATATATATATATATATATATATATATATATATATATATATATATATATATATATATATATATATATATATATATATATATATATATATATATATATATATATACACACACACATATTCCACACATCACCACATTCATGTATAATAACATACACCCATTAAATTATTCTAATTAAACGAATATCAAGGAAATCATGTTCCACACCACACATACACTTTCCACAGTTCACTATCAATCTCATATTCAGTCATGACCAACAAGGGTCCAATAACACCAGAGAACAGAACAGAACAACACCAAAAACATAAATTACTGTCATGCTCGCTGGCTCACTCGCCTAGCGAAGCATCAGCGAATGCTCGCTACTCGCTCGCCCAACGAACTCCCTAGCGAAGGCGGACAATGGCTACTGGAAGCACTCGCTTCCCAGTTTGCCTAGCGAAACATCAGTGAATGTTCGCTATTCGCTCGCCTAGCGAAAGTGCTGGCGAATGTCTGCAATTTCACAAAAACCCCACTATTTAGAATCGGTAAAACTCTCCGAAACCACCCGATTTAACTCAAACCAGTTCCCACAGCACTAATGCGACTTAGCTACATAATCTATTCCAAATTCCACTCGATAAAACTTCAGCTCTACCGATTAACTCGTTTCCGGCTTAAAATGATAAATTACCCGGAAGCCCTAAATCACCCCAACAATCACATGCAACAAACCTATCTTATCATCAACAAACTCAGAATCACAACAACACAACAATTCAGTTCATCAGAATCTATGGGGTTAGGGAAATCCCTTTCTACCTAGAATTCATGCAATACCAATTTTCGACCCGATTCTCCCCCCTTACCTCGATAACTCGAACAAGTTGTAGAAGATTCAGAAATCCCAACTTTCCTCTTCCTCCTTGATCCTTCTATACAAAACCCTCTTCCACTTGACTTGCTCTTATTCTTGTTCTTTCCCCCAAGATGATCGTGTTAATCTTCTTCCCTAACTCCAAATACCCCTTATTCCAAAATTCGTCTTATTTTCTTAATAATAATAATAATAATAATAATAATAATAATAATAATTAATAATAATAATAACAATACTATTATTAATTAAATTATTATGACTAAATATTATTACTAATACCAGAGTCCAAAATTATCAATTAAACTCCAACTTAAGGGCTACTCACCCCGCACTCGAACACGCTCCCACAAAAAGGCACCACAAATAAAATAACACAGAAAACCAAATAATTAAAATGGGCGTTACAACTCTCCCCCACTTTAATTATTTTCGTCCTCGAAAATTACCTGATGGAAACAATTCTGGATACGCATCCCGCATCCAGCTTTCCAATTCCCAGGTCACACTGCCACCTGCGGCACCTCCCCAAACCACTCTCACCAAAGTTATTTCCTTCCCTCGGAGTTGCTTCATCTTACGATCTTCGATTCTCAACGGCATCGACTCAACGGTCAGATTCTCCCTGACTTGCAATTCATCTCTCTGAATCACATGAGATGGATCCGCGACATACTTCTGAAGTTGCGACACATGAAACACGTCATGCAAATTCGAAAGCTCAGGCGGCAACGCCACCCTATAAGCCACAACACCAATTCTATGCAAAATCTGATACGGCCCAATAAACTTTGGATCCAACTTCTTGGATTTCAGCGCACGACCCACACTGGTCACTAGGTTAACTCTCAGGAACACGTGATCACCTTCACTGAATTCCAGCTCTTTTCTTCGATTATCATGATAACTCTTCTGCCTATCCTGAGATGCTTTCATTTTCTCATGAATCATCTGAATGGTATCAGTAGTCTGCTGCATAATCTCTGGTCCCAATACCATATTCTCACCCGTCTCGTACCAACACAGAGGAGTTCTGCACCTTCTCCCATACAAAGCCTCAAAAGGTGCCATCCCAATACTAGAATGGTAACTGTTGTTGTACGTGAACTCGATCAATGGTAAATGAGTATCCCACACACCACCTTTTTCCAACACACAATCCCTTAGCAAATCCTCCAACGTCTGAATAGTCCTCTCTGATTGTCCATCAGTTTGTGGATGATAAGCTGAACTCAGCTTCAACTTAGTACCCAAAGCTTCCTGCAAACTCTTCCAAAATTCTAAAGTAAACCTCGGATCTCTATCCGACACAATACTCGCCGACACACCATGAAGCCTCACAATCACCCGAATATAAATTTCTGCCAGCTTCTCCAATGGAAAACTTATATTGACCGGCACAAAATGTGAAGACTTCGTAAGCCAATCCACAATTATCCAAATGGCATCAAATCCTCTTGCCGTGTTCGGCAATCTTGTAACAAAATCCATAGTGATACAATCCCACTTCCAAACCGGAATTTCTAACGGTTGCATCAATCCAGAGGGTCTTTGATGTTCCACCTTCGATTTCTGACACGTTAAACAGGCGTAAACAAACTGAGCTATATCCTTTTTCATACCCGACCACCAAAACATCTTCCTTAAATCGTGGTACATCTTAGTAGCTCCCGGATGAATACTCAAACTACTACGATGTCCTTAACTCAGAATTGACTTCTTCAGCTCGTCATTATCCGGCACACAAATCCTGTCTCGGAACCTCAACACACCTATACTATCCAACTTAAAATCACTATCGGAGTCACTTCCTACTCCAGACATCAAATCCACTAGCTTCACATCTAGCTTTTAGCCTTCTCTAATCATATCCAAGAAGTCGTTGTTCACTTGCAACTTGCCCAACATTACACAATCTGCCGTAGTCTCGCAAACCATGCTCAAATCTCTGAACTGCTCAATAAGTTCCATCTCTTTTACCATCATAGCCGACATATGAATCGCTTTTCTACTCAAAGCATCTGCTACCACATTTGCCTTTCCTGGATGATAACTCAAACTGAAGTCATAATCCTTCAAGAATTCCAACCATCTTCTCTGTCTCATATTCATCTCTTTCTGATCAAACAGATACTTCAGAATCTTATGATCGCTGAACACCTCAAACCTTGAACCATACAAATAGTGCCTCCAGATCTTCAACACAAAAACTATCGCAGCCAATTCAAGATCATGAGTATGATAATTCCTTTCATGCACCCTCAATTGCCGCAAAGCATACGCCACCACCTTACCATTCTGCATAAGAACTCCGCCTAATCCCATCATAGACACATCACAGTACACCACAAACGGCTCGCTCGGAGTCGGCAACACTAACACCGGTGCCGTAGTCAATCTCTTCTTCAATTCTACAAAGCTCTTTTCACAAGCAGCATCCCACACAAAAACTTGGTTCTTTCTCGTCAACTGAGTCAATGGCAACGCCAAAGTAGAAAAACCTTCGTTAAACCTTCGATAGAACCCTACCAAACCCAAAAAGCTTCTAACTTTCGTCGCTGTCTTCGGCGGTTCCCACTGCAACACTGCACTCACCTTTGATGGGTCTACCGATATACCATCACCAGATATTACATGGCCCAAGAAACTCACTGTCTTCAACCAGAATTCACACTTTGACAGTTTCGCAAACAACTTATTATCCTTCAAAACTTGCAAATCAATTCTCAAATGTCCTACATGCTCTTCTTCCGACTTCGAATAAATCAGTATATCATCAATGAACACAACAATAAACTGATCCAAATAAGAATGGAAGATTCGGTTCATGTACTCCATGAACACTTCCGGCGTATTAGACACTCCAAAAGGCATTACCGCATATTCGTAATGTCCATAACGAGTTCTAAATGCGGTCTTCTGAATATCACCTTCTTTCACTCTGATCTGATGGTAACCTGACCTCAAATCAATCTTACTGAACACTCGAGCTCCCACCAACTGATCCATCAAATTATCAATCCTTGGAAGAGGATATTTATTCTTAATGGTCACTTTATTCAACTTTCAGTAATCGATGCACAAACACATACTACCATCCTTCTTCTTTACCAACAACACTGGAGCTCTCCACGGCGACACACTCGGCCTGATAAACTTCCTATCCAACAACTCTCCAATCTGAGACTTCAATTCAGCCAATTCCACTGCCAACATTCTGTACGACGCCATAGAGATAGGCCTCGTACCAGGTACAAGATCAATGCTAAACTCAACTTCTCTCTCCGGAGGTAACTCTGTAATATCATCAGGGAATAGTTCAGGAAATTCATTCACCACCGCCAACTCCTTCAGTGACAATTTTCCGTCAACAGCTAATGATGCAAATAAAGCAAACATTTTAGCTTCATCCTCCAACAAGATCCTTAATTCCTTACTAGACAAGGAATCCTCCAAAGCTTCTTCCTCTGGCGTAAGAAACAATAACACCTTCCGAAAAAAATCGATGTAGACTCGGTTGAACTCTAACCAGTTCATACCCAGAATAACATCCAACTTACCACGGGCAAGCAAATCAGATCCACTCCAAAATCTCTACCAAAAATAGTCAACGGACACTTCAAACACACCAAAGAAGTAGTCACTGAACTAATAGAGGGAGTTTCAATAGTCATCCGCCGCTCAAGAGTAGTCGGCACCAAACCTAACCTCTTTAAACAATCAACAGAGATGAACGAGTGGGTTGCACTCGTATTAATAATAGCAGACAAGGGAACATTATTGATGAAACAAGTACCTTAGATATAACGCTCCTCACTGGAAGCTTGAGTTCCCACCACCGCAAACACTTTACCACTGGTCTGAGACACCTGAGACGGCTTCGGCTTCTAGCAATGCGTACTGATATGACCCTTCTCACCACAGTTATAACAGGTAGGCATAGCGACCCGACAATCAGCTACCACATGGCCCGGCTTACCACACTTGAAACACTTCTTCACCTCATGAGACAATCATTGGCACGATGACCCGCGCCACCGCACCGAAAACATTTCTCACCAGCAGACGCTCTCCCTTCTTTGGGCTTCTTATCAGCAGCAGCCTTAAACTTCCCCTTATCAGCAGGAACACTGTAAGGAGTACCACCAAACTTCTGCTTACCCTTACGGTCATTTGCAGCCTTGTAATGTGCAATCCTAGCCCGATTATCATTATCGTAAATCATGCTTCTGCTTATCAGCTCAGGATAATCCCTGATCTTCTGACAAGCAATCCCCATCTTAACTTCTGGACGCAACCCATTCTCAAACTTTAAACACTTGGAGGTCATCGCCCCGTCAGTATTGTAATGAGGACAATACTGCACCAACTCTTCAAACTTAGCAGCATACTCAACCACCGTCATATTGCCCTACTTCAGCTCCAGAAACTCTATCTCCTTAGCACTTCGAATATCCTCCGGAAAATACTTCTCCAGAAAACCAGTTCGAACCACATCCCAAGTAATTGCGGTTCCTGCAGTCTCCAATCTCTGGCTACTGTTGTCCCACCAAGCTTCCGCTTCATCTTCCAGCATGTGGGTACTGAACCTCACCTTCTGCTCATTGCTGCAACCCATCATCCTGAATATCTTCTCAATCGCCTTCAGCCACTTCTGAGCAGCTTCGGGATCCAAAATTCCACCTTGAAACGTCGGCGGCTTGTTACTCTGAAACTGCGCCAAATCCCTGAATTGTGCACCCGCAGCTTGGTTCTGATTAGCAACCACCTGCGCCATCGCTTACATAGCTGCAGCCAATGCAGCATCATTCCTTCCCGCCATAATGCTCAACAACAACAACGCCATGTTAACAGAAAAACAAACTCTATCCTACAGACAGACTCAACTACTACACTGGCCGGACCGACCGACCTGCTCTGATACCAACTTGTAACACCCCGTTTCCCAAAAATAAAATAATTGCAATTTAATTCAGAACAAATATCAGAGTGCCACATCAACACGAGATGTCACGAAATAGAAACTCAACAAAACATTTCATTTATAGAAATTCAACAATAAGCAGCGGAAATCATCGTATAGAATGTACATATAAATATCATATACATCAATATTCGGCCATCCGCCCACAATATACAAAATATATCCACCAAAAGGATTCATCAAAACATGATACGACATGGAGTCAAAACAAAATCATCAGATAAACAAATAACTCCCAAAAGCCCCGTGTTACGTATCAGAGCGCCTTACGACTCGACTCGCCACTATCCAAACTAGCTACGCACCTGGATTATCTGTACTTCCGAAGAAGCACATATCACAACAACAACAACCAAAGGGGTGAGAAATCACAATCAAAATATAACGGCAATAATGTACACGAATAAAAGGCAGTAAACAAACAAACACCATTCAACATACATCAACCCGGACCTACAGTCCAACACCGACACAACACACATAACAATGCAACAAATGCAACTCAACACCATGATATGTGGTACCGACTCAACAACAACGATGGGCACCTGGCCATCAACCCTCCACAAGGGAGCACCGGATGAATCGCATACACTCCACCTTGAGCAACGATTCATCCCACCATTCTTCATACAGGAGCACGGGTGAATCGCATACACTCCATCGAGCCACGATTCAACCCCACCATTCTCCACACAGGAGCACCGATGGACACTGGGCCATCACCCTCCACAAAGGAGAACCTTATCACCACATGCTATGCATAACCCCAATGCACAACACACGACACAAGCACCTACGGTGCACACTGTAACGCCCATTTTAACTATTTGAGTTTTTCCGGTGTTATTTTACTTATCGGCGTGCTTTGTGTGGAAATGTTGAGAAATAAGGAACATAATATTAATATCATATAATTGGTAATGATAATAATTGATAATTAATATTAATATTGATATTATTATTATTATTAATATTATGAATTTTTATATTAATTTTGGAATTAAAAGAAAATGAGGATTTATTTGGAATTAAGGGTAGAAGTGGCATTTCGGGAAGAATTAGAGAAAGAAGAACACGATCCAAGAGGAACACGATCAAGGAGAAGAACACGAATCAAAGAAACCAAGCTTGAGGAAGAAGAAGGAGGGAGCTAGGCGTTGGATTCTTGAAGTTTCTTCGATCAAAGCTGCATTTGAGGCAAGGGAGGGGGGGAATCGGGTCGGAATTGGTAGAGTACATGAATTCTAGGTAGAAGGGGATTTCTATAACCCCATAAGTTGATGATTCTGTTTGTTGTGTTTGCATAATTCTGAATGTGTGATTATCTGGTTGAATCTGTTGCATGCGTTGGTGAACTAATCGTTTGGTGATTTGGGGATTTCGGGTAATTGCAGTGTTTATGCCAGAACTGAATTAAATGAGTAGAGCTGACATTTAATCGGGTTAAATCGAGGATATATTATATAGTTATGTTGTAGAATATTGGTCTGATATGATGGGGACTGGTTTGAGTAGAATCGGCTGAGTTCGGAGCGTTTTGCCGACTCTGAGCAGTATTAGTTTTCTGAATTCGCAAGCGTTCGCCAGCACCTTCGCCAGGGTTTCGCCAGGCGAACTAGGAAGCGAGTGCTTCCAATAGCCACTGTCTGCATTCGCTAGGGAGTTTGCTGGGCGAGCTAGTAGCGAGTCTTCACTAGGGGATTCGTCGAGCGAATGGGTAGCGAGCATTCGCTGCGGGGCCTCGCCAGGCGAATGAGCCAGCGAGCGTGACAAAATGTTATGTTTTGAGATGTGCTATTTGGTTCTCTCGTAATGTTGGACCCTTGTTGGTCATGGTTGATTATGATAGTGGTATTGAACTATGGGGAGTATATGTGTGGTGTGGAATATGATTTTCATGATATTTGTTTAATTTGAATGACTGAAAATCGATGTATGTGATTGCATATGAATGTGGTGATGTGTGATATATAAATATATATATGATGTGTGATAAGATGTGACCAGTAGAATCGTGTACACTTAGTGTGTTTGATGTTGTGTGTTGTGCATTGGGGTTATGCATAGCATGGTGTGATGAGGTGCTCCTGTGTGGAGGGTGATGGCCTAGTGTCCATCGGTAGCGATAATGTGCTCCTGTGTGGAGGGTGATGGTCAGGTGCCCATCGGTGATTGTGAGGGATAAATCATGTCTCATGGGAGCGTAAGTGATCTATCCTGTTTATGATGTGCTCTTGTCTGAAGGGTGATGGCCTAGTGCCCATCGGTGATGATGATATGTTCCTTCAAGAAAGGGTGATGGCCAGGTGCCCATCGGTGTTGTTATTGAGTCGGTACCGCATATCATGGGTTGAGTTGCATGTGTTGCATTATCTTATATGTTATGTTGGTATGGGATAGTTGGTCCGGGTTGATGTATGTGAATGATAATTGTGTGATTTACTACCTTTTATTCATGTACATTATTACCGTTATATTTTGATCGTGATTTCTCACCCCTTGCTTTTGTTATGGTCTGTGCTTCTTCAGAAGTACAGATATTCCAGGTGTGTAGCTAGCTTGGTTTGTGACGAGTCGTAGGGATGCTCTGATACGTAACACCGGGGCTTTGGGGAGTTTTATGTCTATCTGATGATTTTGTGTGCCCCTGTGGCGTATCATGTCTGATGAATCCTTTTTGGTGGATATGTTTGTATATTTTAACTTGATCGATTATGGTGCATATGATGTATATATGTATCTACATGACGAACTCCGTTGTATATATTTTGAAAAAGTATTTAATGAAGTATTTTGTGGAGTTTTCATCTGTGACATCCCGTTTGGTTTGCTAACTCTGATATTTAATTGTTTGATTTTTTCGCATTTATGTTATTTTGGGAAACGGGGTGTTACAAGCTGGTATTAGAGCAGGTCGGTCCGTCCGGCCAGTGTAGTAGTTGAGTCTGTCTGTAGGATAGAGTTTGTTTGTTTTATTTTAACCTGGCGTTGTTGTTGTTGAGCAGTATGGCGGGAAGGAATGATGCTGCGTTGGCTGAAGCTATGCAAGCGATGGCGCAGGTGGTTGCTAACTAGAACCACGCTGCAGGTGCGCAATTCAGGGATTTGGCGCAATTTCAGAGTAACAAGCCGCCGACGTTTCAAGGAGGAATTTTGGACCCTGAAGCGGCACATAAGTGGCTTAAGGCAATTGAGAAGATCTTCAGAACGATGGGTTGCGGCGATAAGCAGAAGGTGAGGTTTAATACTCACATGTTAGAGGGAGAAGCTGAGGCTTAGTGGGACAACAGTCGCCAGAGGTTGGAGACTACAGGGACTCCGATTACCTAGGATGTGGTCCGAACTGGTTTTCTTGAGAAGTATTTTGCAGAGGATATCAGGAGTCCTAAAGAAATTGAGTTTCTGGAGCTGAAGCAGGGTAATATGACGGTGGCCGAGTATGCGGCCAAGTTTGAAGAGTTGGTGCAGTATTGTCCTCATTACAATACTGATGGAGCGATGACCTCTAAGTGTTTGAAGTTTGAGAATGGGCTGCGTCCGGAAGTGAAGATGGGAATAGCTTGTCAGAAGATCAGGGATTATCCTGAGCTGATAAGCAGAAGCAGGATTTATGATAATGATAATCGGGCGAGGATCGCACATTACAAGGCTGCAAATTATCGTAAGGGTAAGCAAAGGTTTGGTGGTACTCCTTACAGTGTTCCTACTGATAAGGGGAGGTTTAAGGGTGCTGCTGATAAGAAGCCCAGAGAAAGAAGAGTGTCTGCGGGTGTGAAGTGTTTCCGATGCGGTGGCATGGGTTATCGTGCTGATGATTGTTTTCATGAGGCAAAGAAGTGTTTCAAGTGTGGTAAGCCAGGCCATGTGATGGCGGATTGCCGAGTCGCTATGCCTACCTGCTACAACTGTGGTGAGAAGGGCCACATCAGTACGCATTGCGAGAAGCCGAAGTCGTCTCAGGTGTCTCAGACCAGTGGTAGAGTGTTTGCGGTGGTGGGAACTCAAGCTGCTAGTGAGGATCGTTCTATCCAAGGTACTTGTTTCATCAATAATGTTCCTTTGTCTGCTATGATTGATACGGGTGCAACCCACTCGTTCATTTCTGTGGATTGTGTGAAGAGGTTAGGTTTGGTGCCGACTACTCTTGAGCGACGGATGACTATTGAGACTCCCTCTATTGGTTCAGTGACTACTTCTTTGGTGTGTTTGAAGTGTCCAGTGACTATCTTTGGTAGATATTTTGGGGTTGATCTGATTTGTTTGCCTCTTGGTAAGTTGGATGTTATTCTGGGTATGAACTGGTTAGAGTTCAACCGAGTCTACATCGATTGTTTCCGGAAGGTGTTGTTGTTTCTTACTCCCGAGGAAGAAGCTTTGGAGGATTCCTTGTCTAGTAAGGAGTTGAGGATTGTTGCGGTGAAAATTGGATATCAAGCTATTGAATTAAATTGAATCTTAATTCTTTTACAACTGAACTTTAATTTATCCAAAGGAAAGGTCTAAAGAAAGAAAAACCCTTTTCGCGATGTAATAACAACGCTAAGAGATTCGGGGATCGGGGGTTGGTTATACCTAGGGAAGGTGTTAGCACCCTAATCATCTGTAGTACTCTACAGGAACCTTTTGTTTGTTTGTATGCTAAGTTTGGTAAATGTTTGCTAAGGATTAGGAAAAAAAGGTGTAGGTTAAAACCTAAAGATATGTACACTAACTTTGCTCGCAAAGACATCACGTCCTCTGCCTACGTATCCTAACTAGGATAGAATCAGAGCAATCGTAGTTCACCTCACCAAGTTTGAAGAACACTTGATTATGACCAAGGTTCAAGGGGAAAAAACATCACAATGTTTGTATGGAGTTTGACAAAACTCCCTGGTCTAAGTTGAACACTCAAAAAGGGAAGTAACAATTCATGACGATGATTCTTACATAGAGTTGACAAACTCTATCCTAGGATTCTATTTGAAGAACACTCCTAGTAAAAGGTGGGTTTCTTAGACTTAAAGCAAAGTCTAATGGTTTTCTAAACTAATGTTTAAGGTGACTTAACAAAGTCAAGAGAAAGGTTACGAGCTATCCATGACACCAGGGTCAATAGAGAGACTTTTCCTTTGGAAGGAGAGAAGGGAGGCAACTTGGACGTGAACTAACGAGTTCCATCGCTTGGGGAAAAGAAACTACTTAATAAAGTAATAAATATTCAAACATGATGAAGATGAAAGCATGGTTACAACCATATGAAGCAAGCATGTTAAAGGTATCAAATGTAACTACAAAATATGCATTGATGACGATCAAAGCAAATAATCAAGCAAGAAATGTGACGACAGATCGAGCTTAAAATAATCAGAGGAAACATACAAGTCATGGTGACAACTAGAAGAAAACTAAACTAATGTGTTGACTAACACAAGGGAAATAAGCATCAACAAATTTCACAAGATAAACAGACATGGTATAAAAGGAAGATCATCAAGACGTAACGTAACAACCTCAAAAAGTACACAACTTCCAAATAAACAAGAGGCATCATAATTAAGAACAACTTGGAATATTTTTACATCACATGAAATTAGACATAAAAATGAGCATGTTGCAAAAAGAATGAACTCAAAATGATGAAAAATGAGAAAGTTATGATTTTTTGAAGTTTTGTGAATTAATGTACAAAATAAGATATGACAAGCAAAAATAAAAATAAAATGCAAGGGGTGGGAGCTGAACCCACGCCCTCTGGCAAGCAAACATCAACAAAGAACCACTAGAACACCATGTGCGCGTGTGATAAAGAGAGAAAGACAAAAGAAGAAAATATTTGAAACAATGAAAAAGAGAAAAAAACCAAAAGGGTTGATCCTCAACAGGGATCGAACCCAGGCTAGCAAGGTGAAAGGCGTGTTTATGGGCAAAGCTTCTACCACTGGTGTGGCTATACATCTATTGATATAGCCACCCCTATAAACATATAAGGCGTGTTCACTTGGATTTCTGGGCAAATATGAAGCAAAGACAAGGCATTTTTCAAAATACGTTTTGATGTCAACTTGCTCAATTCTTAACCAATTTTAGCAAACTTTAGATCAATCTTGGGTAGAATTGAACAAGGATCATGATGGTACAGTTGGTTTTTTAAAATGATGTGCACATAAGAAAATTCTAAGACAAATGCATAAAGAAGTTTTGATGTGCACTTTAAATTCAAGAGACCAAAACAGGTGGACTTGGGGGTATGCAAGGGTCTGAGCACACTTGAAATATGATATGAAAAAGATTATGACAGGCAAAATATTCAAAAGATCTCAAAATGAGAAAATGGCATGAAAGTTGCATACATACTGTTAATGACAACTTAAAAGAACAACAACCTAAAATTGCCACAAGCTTAAGTCAAAGAATACCATGAGCTCACATTTAGATCAGTCAATGTCACCAAGGCCAAGTTCAACCCAACTGTTCTACCAATTCTGTTCCAAACAGAAATTCTCATATAGCCAACAAATCAAACACCAAACAGCCCTATCACCTGCTAGCAAATGCCCTTGAACTGACAAACCCCACCTCACAACAGTTTCTGACAGATTAAGAAAAACAACTCTTTTCTTGCATTCACAAATGATAAAGACAATTTGATCTTTTCAATGCCTATAGGCAGTAAGCACACAAAATGGATAATATTCTCCCTATGATCCATCATCAAACCTTATCAAAAATAGCCCTACAGCTTTCAAAGACCAATCCCAAGCAAGTAAGCAAAACAGTGAGAGGTATGAATGACAGTAGATGCAAACAGGTTTAATGTTAAAATCCATTTTAAGATGAACTCAATACAAACATTCATAGCTGACAGATTTGAAATCACACATAGTTTTGATACATAGAGGCAAGCTTCAACATGACAATGTCTAAGAAAAAGACAGTTCAATACCTAGGTCAAGAAGTTCCAAACACAATCTGAATCCAAGTTTTAAACCTACTGTCAGCTTGAAAATTGTGAATTTTAAGGGATGCCAAATTATAAACATGATTAGGCTTGTGATTTCTCATTGTGATAATGGCATACTAACTGAAGTGAAATGTGTATCAGACAGCAGTAAGTGAACTAGGACAACAACTGCTAGCAGTTAAGATTACACAAACCATGCTCCAAGGGCATGAATCCACAGTAACAGACAACAACATACCAAACCAACTCAAACCTCCAAACATCAAGGTCTCATAATGACAACAAATACCTAAGGGTCCAACTGCCTCATGATGGTAACCTCAAAAAAACCACACTAGCAGGTGAAACCTAATGAGTCCTATCCCTAAGTCTCCAACAGTCTGCATAACATCTTGGCAATGAGTTGACAAACTCAGATTTAGGTACAGACCAAAACAACTAACTTGAAAATGCCAAAGAGCCAACCAACAACCAGAACTTAACAGCCTACTGCTATAGTACAAGGGAATCTGCCTAAAACTTAGTAGAACCAACAACTGCCATCATACAGCCTAGGAGACTTACACAAAGAGCCAAAAAAACTCTAAGTATCTTACCAAGGATCAATAAATCCAAATTCACACACTCTGTCAACAGCCCCCTAAAAAAAACTAAAATTTCCCTTAAACCCCTAAATGGCAGCTACACCCACTATAAAGTTCTAAACAGCAACTATACAACCTGACCAGAAAATATTGTCTACTAGCAGGTCCTTGGCACAAATGATAATGCCTACATCTCAGTTCAAAATACTTCAACAAGACAAGTTTACCAACTTAAGGCAATGATGAGTTATAGGTTAACAAACCTCAAGGCCAGGGCCAACAACCAAGTTTTGGTGCTTTTTAAAAGATGTGTACTGATGAATTTCAAACTTAGCAGCTCATAACAAGAATCAATAATACTTGTGTTACAAATTGGTGAAATAAGATGCAAGGCTGTAAAAAACAGAAGCAACAACCATGTTGTACTCTTAAGACATAAACAACAAACATGTTATATATTTATGACAGACCAAATAACTCTAATGACTTAAGGGTAGTGCAGTTGATCAACACCTATCACCAATTGTTTGACAACAAAACACATGCATATGGCAGATTTTGGCAAGCAAGAATTTAATGTGTGTATCATGGTGATCACATCTTTTTTGACAAAAAATGCAAGTTCAGACTTAGAGCAGGATTTTGATGAAATGATGCATATTCTCATGATGTTAAAGCAATGAGTGGACAATGTTCAACTTTACCATACCAAATGCAGTAGGTCCATGAATTTCAATACCAAAATGTAAGCCTTAGTGTACAAGTCAAATGCTGGAAGTAAATGATGCAAGAAGACAATGCTAACATGGTATGTGGACAATCAGTTCAGGTGTGATATGATTATGAAAACAAGATGCACATATCACAAGTATGGAGATGGATGAAACTGAATGCAAAACTTGAGCATAGTTCAACTGAATCAAAATTGGCATTGTGAGTGAAAAGTGCAAGTTAGCTTTAGCATTATGATGAGGCAGTAATGGTATTATTGCAAGCAGGTACAAGTCGTGATATGTCCTATAAACAACACACACACACATCACATATATGCCAAATCATGATTTTAAGCTCAAGAATCAGACATACATCTTGCAAGAAAAAATCTGGTATGTGTTGCACCCTAAAATTTGACCAACCGGGTCCCGTATCTGGCTCGATGTTTCGACACATTTCGCATTAGCATTTACATACTGCATATAGTGCATTTTTTCAATCATGGTGATTTTATCGGGATTACAGCCCTGTTGTCGCTTTTCGGGTATCTCAGACCGGTTCGGATAACCGGAGGTTATTTTGTGAAGTCGCGCGCTTCCTGGGTGTTTTCAGCCTATGCAGTGTTTTTTTGGTATCTGGTTATTGTTTTGCTTCGATCTGGTCTCGCGCTCTCTTTTCTATTGGTTATTTGCCTTTATCTGCATTTTTTTTTTGGATTTAATAGCCTTTTGTAGATTTTAAATAGGCTTTATAGATTTTTTAGAATTTAATTAGATTTTTTTATATTTTTTAATAGGCTTTATAGATTTTTAGAATTTAATTAGATTTTTTAATACTTTTAATAGTTTTAAGTTTTTTTTTAGAATTTTTAAATTGTGTTTAAAAAGATTTTAGAATAAAACTTTTCTCTTTAGATATTAAATCATTTTATTAGAATAAAATTTTAATAGAATAAAATTTTCTTTTAAATAAATAGTATAGATTTAGTAAATAGAATAGTTTATAATAGATTTAAATAAGAAATTAATATAGGTGTTTTAATAGATTTTTGTTTATAGATATTAATAGATAATAGATTTTAGAATAGTTGTTAATAGTTTTTTAAAATCTTTTTTAGAATATACTAGATATTAGATAGCTTTTAATTAGTTTAGAATATTAGAGATTAATAGTTTTAGATATAGTGATTAATTAGGCATTATTAGTTTAATAGAGCAGATTTAATTAGGTAATCTAGTTTAGGTCTTTAATTAGTTTTAATTAGGTTTATTCCATTGTTAAGTCAGAGTTTTTGGTTTTTTGTCCATTAATTTCGTTGGGCCCAGGGGTATTGGAGGCCCAGTCCATTTTTTTGTCCATTTTCAGTCCAATAATCTGCCACATGTCATATATAACCCTGGCCACGCGTTCATCTCAGAGGCTACCACATCACCATTCACTATCACCAGAATCGGGCCACCTCATTTTTCTACTATACTCAGAACCAAGCCACGCGTAACCCCACCTTCTCCCTCTCCCATCCACGTGGCCAGCATGCGTTAACTCCCTCCACTAACCCCGCCACTTGGCAACACTTAAGCCTCACCGGTTGCATGGCCGGCGGCCATGCAACCCCCGTACCTGACTTTTTCCGGCCGGCCTAACCAACCTCCAACCGACTCCGGCCGCCGCAACAACCCGCCGGAAACCTCAAAAACCCAGAAATTCATTTTCTTCATCCTTGATCTTCATCTTCCCGATCATCATCATCAACCTTATTCGTCCATTCCCCAGAATCGTCATCCTTTCCAGACGATCTTCATCTTCCTCCTCTGGTCAACTTCATCCTCCATCAGAATTCTTCAAGTTTTTCAGCACAATCGTTCGTGACAGGCAACAAATCGCCAGATTCTCCAGAAGAAACGCCAAGAACCTCCTTCGTGTTCTTCGGCAATCTCCAAAAATCGGCCAATCTTCATCATCAATTTCATCAAATATTCACACGATTTGCAAGATCTGCAAGAACGCTCGTCTTAATCTTCATACGGATTTTCCAGAATCTCCTTCAGATCCTCGTGTTCATCTTCGAAGTAACTCCCAGAAACACTCAAGAACCTCATCCCAGATTCAAGGTTCTTCCTCAGATTCATCAGTTTCGCCACATCCAAATCAAGAATATCCAACCATATTCATCACTCTCCAGATCCTTCCGAGTCCGCTCATCCGTTTCAAGGTGATTACCCAAGCATATCCGAGAAAATCATCGTTCATCAAGCCTCATCCCAACTCACAGAATATTCAACCTTCAAAAGATTAACAGAAACTCATCAGGAAACTCCGTCATGTTCAGTCGTCTTCAGGCATCTTCAAAGTGTTCAACATCAAGATGATCCGGTGACATCAAGCTTCCTATTCCCCAGTTTTTCTTTTAAGTATCATCGCTGGATCTTCGTCAAGAATGGACCTTCGTATCTTCAAAAGATTTCCTCCGAACTCATCAAGTAATAGATCTATTTCTGCGTTTCTTCTTCATTTTCGTTTTGAAAAAATTGAATTTGGTTGGCATGAAGATGGAAGGATTGAGGTTGTTGGTGAGAGTTTGACTGAGGAAGATCTGCCAGGGTTTGAATCAGAAAGGGAGAACGAAGGAGAAAGATTGAGAGAGGGAGTTCGGAAGAGGTTGAGGGGCGCCGTTTTGGGTGTATGAACAGTGTTGGGGGAACTAGGGTTATCCATCTGAAGGTGAATGAAGAAGGGAGATGGACCGGGTATGGATTGGGCCAGGCCCAGTCATTTTCTGATCCGTACGCACCCCTCATTTTTCGCCATACACCCGTTTTTGTTATGGATTGGGCTGGGCTTTTTTTTTGTTATCAGTACCCCCCGTTCTCACTTCCTGCACCCCCCTTTCTCCATTTGTTTGCTGAAGGATTCTGTTGGGCTGGGCCCTCAGTGCTTTGTTTTTGTTTTTTCTGTTAGCACTCCCCCCTTGTACTGCTGCACCCCCCTTTCCCTTATATTTTCTTTTATATTTTCTTTTATATTTTCTTTTATATGGTTTTGTTGTTTTATTATAGAATGAGAGAACATAAATGAAAAAGAAATATTGGAAGATATATGAAAAAAGGATATATGAAAAAGAAATATTTGAAAAAATAGAAAAAGAAAGAAATGAAAAAAGAAGAAAATAGTTGAAAAAGAATAGAGAAAAAAATAGTAAAAAATATTAGTTTGTAGATTTAATATTTTTTAGAGTATATTTTCTTCATGGAGTGTATTTTAGAGATAGTTTTTGAAGTCCACTTGTTAGGGGACTCTTTTTCATTTGATTTTTCCATTATAGATGGATAGGATAGTTCCTAGGAGTTTATTTCCCGCATTCAAGCATTGTAACCGTTTTTCAGAATATTAATAAAACGAGATTTGAGTTGTGGTCCCGAAGGTAGCCGAACTACAGCTGCTCTGATTTCTCGTACCAGACGAGAATATGTAGGCATAGGATGCGATATCCTAGCGAGCACACTAACAATTGACCTTTTGTTCTCTCGCTGCTGTGCGATCGAGACTTTCCCGCTGACGACTGATGTTACCCTTTCTCTTGCCCGAGGGCATTTGAGACCAGACCGTAGTTTCTAGGTTCCCGTACCTTTAAAACCAGTTTAATCTCTCACTCCTGTGCGAGAACACCCTGCTTAGCCGTAGTTAGCCTGAACTACGAAAGCTCTGATCTTCCATGCTGTGTGGAAGTACGTAGGCACAAGACGCGAAGTCTTGGCGAGCCAATTCCCTGTAGTTTCCCGAACTACGTTGACTCTTACTTTCTCTCTTGAGAATACGTAGGCATAGAGTGTGACGCTCTATCGAGTCAATTCCCTTCCGTTTAGATTTAGCAGCCGTAGATAGATTGTTTTTGCATCCTTTAGACAACCCAAGCAAGCGTGGATCCCGTCGAGTACGACGGACGTGAGGGGTGCTAATACCTCCCCCTTGCGTAACCGACTCCCGAACCCAGGTTTTGGTTGCGATGACCATACCTTTTCCCGTTTTTTGCAAGGTTTACTTCGAGCGTTTCCTTTCCCTCCGTTGGGATAAATAACGCACGGTGGCGACTCTTCTGTCAGCCGGCGCCGATTTTCGCAGTAGCGACAGCTGGCGACTCTGCTGGGGATCCAACGTCCCCTGGCTGCTAAGGACTGCGATAGTCCTTATGCATGTGGGATCCAACGTCCCTTAAGAGAGTCAATCCTAGCGCTTGTTTGCTTGTCTTTTGGGTGTTTCTTTTTCATCGCTTTTTTCTGTTGCCGTTGTGCTGGGGAGGGTGATATTCTAAGTGATAGCCGGACCTGGGCTGCTTGAGTGTGCATTTAGACATAGTTGCGGAGAAGTAATAGACGAACCTGTCTGCTGGGCAGGCACAGTTCCCTACGAAAATCTGCGCTCAGACGAGGTTCTCTCCGAGGTGCTTCTCTAAGGTCCTGAGGATCATAGGGGAGTCCAGACGTGAGGATTGTCGACTCTGGGGACCGATCAATTGGAAGTCAGCTAAGTGAGGCCTCTTCATGAGATGACGATGCCACTCCTTCTGGGAATCGTATCATTCCTCATGAAAGTCTGTGACACTGACGACCGCATAGGATGCCGTATCTTAGGTCCATACCCGTGAGTGGGGAGGGTTTTCTTTTTTGCGAAACCTTGACTTCCAGACTACCAGCTATCCTGGCGTTCTCTTTTAGAGAGAACGTACTTCGTCAGCAGTGCAGTGGCACTCAGTTTGTTGTGTGGGGGCTGTGATCCCGTTGTTTGCTGCATCTTGCATATCATGTGCATGACAGTGTTGCAGCATATTGCATATCATCCTACAGTTAGCCAGAGTTCCGATCCAGCCTTTGTTTCCTGAAGGTGATTACCTGGAGTTTGGATTGAGCAACTGTTGATTGTCAGAAGACGACCTAGGGGTTGAGTAGATCTGAGCAGGATCGAGCACTGAAGTCAGTTGAAGATTATTGGTAGCTATGTCTGAAGGCAATTTCCAGTCTCCTAATACCTTGACGGGGTTCACTATGACGTCCAACCCTCTGTATGACTCCATTGAAGACTTCCCGCAAACGAACAACATTACCGCAGACCAAGTTGTACAGCCTTCTGTTGAGAACCAAGATCGACATGAGCAGTTTGTTGTCCGGAATGAGCATCCTCCTCCTGTTAACAATCAAGGTGTTGGTTTCCCTGTGATGAATTACCGAAGATATATTCCAATAGCCGGGACCGTAGATCCAAGAGCTCCTGAGACGGATAGAAAACTCCGAGCGTTGGAAGAATGGATGAAAGCTTTGAAGGTGAAAGATGCTGTTAACCTGATTGCTGCAGACAGGTGTTTGGTTCCCGACCTGGTGTTGCCTTACAAGTTCAAAGTGCCAGAAGTTGAAAAGTACACGGGAGATAGCTGCCCGAAGCAGCATTTGATGATGTTCTGTCGAAGAATGACTTCGTTTGTGCGAGATGACAAATTGATGATCCATTGCTTTTAGTATAGTCTGACTGGGGCATCTTTGAGGTGGTATGCGCAGTTAGAGAGTAATCAGATTCGATCATGGGTGGATTTAGCCAGAGCTTTCCTGAAGCAGTACGATTACAACCTGGATATGGCTCCTAGTCGCATGCAACTGCAAGAATTGTCTCAAGAGAACGATGAACCTTTCAGGAAGTATGTTCAGAGATGGAGAGAATTTGCTGCTAGAGTGCAACCACCGCTCCTAGACCGAAAGTTAATGAGCATGTTTGTACACTCCCTGGAGAGCCCGTACCTTGAAAGAATGCTTGGAGTTACGTCAAACAGTCAGGCTAGTGAAGCTGAATCTCTTTATGACTATCAGAATGAAGAAGGAGCTGTGATCAATACAATCATGTTAGATGTTGGATATCCTCGAGATGGAGTGGTGAAATCTGTTGGATCAGTATCTTCTATGCCTTGTTATGCTGGACAGACAGCGGTGCCTAGGGCACCATATCAGGAGTCTTATGTCGCTTCCCTTGCAAATCAGCGAACTCGTGACCGAGGTTATCAGAATCAGCGTCAGAATCAGAACAGACCTCGTAACAATTTGGAACGAAAGAATGCTCCTTCTCATCCAGTTCCTGTGTCGTCCAGTCAGCTTTTGCCACATTTGGTCCAGAGTTATTTGGTGGAGCCGAAAGCTCTCAAGCCCGTGCCAGAACCTTACCCTCCTGGGTACAATCCCCAAGTTCAATGTGGTTACCATGGTGGCTCTTCAGGGCATGCAACTGAAGATTGTAAAGCGTTTCAGGCGAAGGTACAACAGTTGATCGACCAAGGGTGCATTTCCTTTCCAGAAGGAGTTTTGTTTGTTCATGCCAACCTCTCAGCTGTCTAAGCTCGTAGATTCAGAGGGTCCTTTTCAAGAAGCCAGTGGTCCAGACAAGAGGGCACCCTCAGCATTGGCAGTCCTCAGACTTTATATCATTTGCATTTGTAGTTTCTTTTCTGTTAATTACTACTTGCTGTTAAATATTGATTGTTTTCGAATGGTAATATTGATAAAGTGACTATGCATTTTCTAAATTAATCATGTCGCTGTCGCTCATTTATTGCATTGCGTTGACAATTGCATTTTCTTTACTCCAGTTTATCACTGTGATTAGCAAAGATTGGAGGGAGGATGACGAAATAAACTCATAACCGATGATCGTATGCTTTCAGATAAAACCTTGTCGATGACGTACAAGGCATTGTTTCAAATCCCCTAAACACCGGAGAGATAAGGAAGAGAATCCCTTGTTAACCACTTCGAGCCGAGAAGTAGGAGTTTCCTTCGGATTTTTAAACCCTCACATCTTAACCCGGGGCAGGGTAGTTGTCAGTTAGCTTGACCGAGCATTCAAGTCTTACAGAGGAGTGTTGCCTTTCGAGGACCAATCAGTTTATACCTCTCAAGAGGTCGCACCTTGCCAACCACAATGGTTAAACCTCACCAATCAGGAGTAAGGCAGTTACAATCCTTTCGGAGAAACCAAGACAATCAGTGTCACACGACTTTGTTCCAAGAAAAAAAAGAGAGAAAAAGAAAGCCCGCTAAGTAAAAAGAAACAGAAAAAGCTGGAAAGCTAATACTTAGGAAAAAATTAGGGCATCCCGCTGGACTTCAAAAGAAAAAATCGAAAAGAACTCAAAGGGAGTCAGTCCAGGAAAAAGTTAGGGAATCGAAAGAACGAAAAAAAAAAGAAAAGAGAAATCCTCGAACAAGTCACAAAGTCGTGTATACAGACACCGAAAACGAAAAAGGGGTAACTGTCACTCCAAAAACCTTGTGAGTTTTCCTTAACGATGGTTCTCACCATTCAACATACCTCTCAAAGAGGCGAGCGCTCGAGCCAGGTTAAATGAACTTTAGGATCGGAGATCATCACGTAGAAGGGGTGGGTACAAAACATAATTTGAGCCAAGTATCCTTTGTTTCACGAACCGTGAACCCGACCACGATACAACCCTTAAAAGACCTAGTTGAGGCAGGGTTTATTCTGAAAGCGCATTACGATAAGGTTGAGTAACCTGAATCCTTCATGATTTGCTAATCATATCCTTGGTGTATTTTTTTTACTGATCACATCAGCACTACGTTTGAACTTTGGTTCATTCGTCATTCACAGTCATGACACGTAAATGAGTGACAGCACAAATTTTTTCAAAATTTGCATGAACACTGCATTAAAATTACCATTCGGGATTGAACAATTTTTCTTGCGGGTTAGTAGTTGACAGGAAAGAAATTCCAACAGGGAATAATCAAACAGGATTGAATAATTCAACAGTCTGGATTAGAATGGTGTATGTTGTGAAACCCTGTAAATCTGGGGCATTGACTTCTAGAGAGTTCGGAATCAATTAGTCTGAGGAAAAGTCCCGAAGCATCAGTTGATTATGGGGCAGAAGTTGATCAGAAGCGAATCTTCTCGAGAGCCAATCAGGGGCAGTTATCCAGAATGCTATATCAGGACAGGTTAAGTCGCTCAACGCTCGTTCAGGGGCAAGTCACGATGTGGATAGTTGTTGAGTTAAGGGAAACACCGGGGTAAGCCATCGCAAGGTCGTACTGTAGCAAGGTGCTTTCGGTTCAGAGTGGGTTTTGCCAAGAACCAGATTAAGGCAAAGTCATTGCAGACAGGGGCATGCCATCCTAAGAGCGCAGAGGTCAGCTTTATTCGAGAGACGTTCGAGTCGAAGTATCTCGCGGAAGTTCAGAATGCTGGGAGCAGTTCATATTAAACCGTTAGGGTACATATTTTCAGACTATCCCACAGAGGTTCCTGCAGGCCGGGGCATAACAGAGGCGAAAGAATTGTTCTTCTCAGTGTCATCAGCGTTACTCAGAGCTACTTGAGCAGATTCAGCCAATCTTCAAGTTTGAGACAAATATCGGGAAATTGTGACCCTTCTACTAGAAGCCGTGAATTTAGACCGGATATTGTCCAGCATCAGGCGTGTATAACCCACCACGGATGTACAGAAGTCCAACCATACTTGGAACACTCGTTTATCCCCAGCAAAGTCATACGGTCGAGAATCAGTTAGTCTGGGGCAATTAGGTCGAGATTTGGCAAATCTCTCGCGGCTATGGGCACTACTCCACGAATCAGTCAATCAGGGGCAAAAGATTATCCCGAGACCGAGGCAGAACCCCCTAAAAAAAAAGATGTTGTTGGGACATTCTTTTGGGGTTTGACGTACAGAAACAGTTTAGATCTAACCGTCAGGGTACAGAGATTGAAGAGTCTTAACCAGTAGCTCGTAACGAAAAGACTTGATCGTCAGGTGAAGTGAATCCCCACGCAGGTCGCGCTTCCAAGATAACATTGTTCCTCACCGAAGAAAGATCGAATTCCCCAGCTAGTCATAACTTATCCAAGGGACATTCTCCAGCCAAGTCGTTCATCCTCAGCAAAGTTTGGCAATTTCAAGATTGTAGGATGTATTCAGACGGTGTGGTGTCCCCCAGAAGGATTCCCCCATCTCAAGCGGAGTGGTTTAGCCTCAGAAGGTCGACATTTCCAACTCGTGAGCTGTACTTAGACAGTCTACCCTTCCCAGTAGGGTCATTTACTCTCCCCCAGCGGAGTCAGTTGATTTTCCCAAGAGAATCGTTTCGTCCCCAGCAGAGTTCTCTCTTTTCAGCAAGTGTTTTCTTTCCTCCCAGTGGAACTCGAAGGTTAAAACTCTCCCCGGTAGAGTTGGTTGCGTGTCTTGGCATTTATTTTGTCGGAATACCGTGTGATACCCGTTCACTCCCCAGCAGAAGTCCAATCATGATTGGCGCATTCAATTATCCCTCAGCGGAGTTGGCTTCACCCTTCCAGCATTTATTTTGCTGGAATAATTCTGTAGCATCTGGCTACCCCCAGCGGAGTTGGCGTTGCCTTCAGCATTTATTTTGCTGAAGCGGTTTCTGTATCCCAGCAGTTCGAGTCTTCATTTGCATCGGCATATAGTATCATACTTGCATCCACCAAATAAAAGACGTGTAGCATTTCCATGTCGTATGGAGCATTACGCCATGTTCAAACATGTGCATTTTTGAAACATGAACCAGGGTGGCTGACCGTTTGTTTCAAGTATTGTTCTCTTGCAGGTTGAGGAAGCTCTTGCTCAAATGAATTACCAAACATTCAAGATCTCAACGTGAGACATTCAACGATAACGTCAGCTTTGGCATTATTCCCCACAGAGTTATCATGATAAGTTTCTCTTTGCCCCCGAGCAGAGTTATTTGGTTGAAATTCTCTTGTTTTCCTCACCAGAGTCGCTTGTTGAAGTTTCCCTAGTCCGGCCAGCGGATTACTTTCTTCAAATTTGTTGTTATGTCAGCATCAAAGGGTTTCATGAATCAGAATTGCAGAGGCTGCCGCCGGTTATCAGAGCAGGCGTTCGGTAGTTTGATTTCCAAATATCCCCAGTAGAGTTCGCCTCAAAGTCGCTGTCACGTCAGTGCTAAGAAGTTTGTGGGTTGGGACCAATGGAGAAATGAGTCCTGACGTGGACAATTCTATTGACGGGATTTCTTTGTGCTAGAGAAGTGGGTGTCCTAACGTGGATAGATTTATTTCCCCGGGTTGATGAGATATGCTAGTCCTAACGTGGACAGATGCGATTTCTCCGTATTTGATTGAGATGTGGGTCCTGACGTGGACAAATCAAGACGATAGATGATTCCTTACGTGGAAAGATGTATTCCTAACGTGGAAAGAAGACGTATTCCTTACGTGGAAAGATGTATTCCTTACGTGGAAAAGATGTAGTCCTTACGTGGAAAGATGATTCCTTACGTGGAAAGATGGTATTCCTTACGTGGAAAGATGTATTCCTTACGTGGAAAAGATGTAGTCCTTACGTGGAAAGATGGTATTCCTTACGTGGAAAGATGGTATTCCTTGCGTGGAAAGAAGTGGTATTCCTTACGTGGAAAGAAGTTGATTCCTTACGTGGAAAGAAGTTTATTCCTTACGTGGAAAGAAGTTTATTCCTTACGTGGAAAGAAGTGGTATTCCTTACGTGGAAAGAAGTTGATTCCTT
This sequence comes from Lathyrus sativus, assembly GCA_963859935.3. NCBI lineage: Eukaryota > Viridiplantae > Streptophyta > Magnoliopsida > Fabales > Fabaceae > Lathyrus > Lathyrus sativus. The sequence goes on along the minus strand of OZ012741.1, from coordinate 399,652,084 downwards.
ACGTGGAAAGAAGTTTATTCCTTACGTGGAAAGAAGTTTATTCCTTACGTGGAAAGAAGTGGTATTCCTTACGTGGAAAGAAGTTGATTCCTTACATGGAAAGAAGTTGATTCCTTACGTGGAAATAAGTTTATTCCTTACGTGGAAAGAAGTGGTATTCCTTACGTGGAAAGAAGTTGATTCCTTACGTGGAAAGAAGTTTATTCCTTACGTGGAAAGAAGTGGTATTCCTTACGTGGAAAGTTGTATTCCTTACGTGGAAAGTGGTATTCCTTACGTGGAAAGATGTATTCCTAACGTGGAAAGACGTATTCCTTACGTGGAAAGAGGTATTCCTAACGTGGAAAGTTTATGCCTAACGTGGAAAGTTCAGTCCTGACGCGGACAGACCCAGACGAAGTTTATTCCTTACGTGGAAAGAGATATTCCTTACGTGGAAAGATATATTCCTTACGTGGAAAGAGGTTATTCCTAACGTGGACGATGTATTCCTAACGTGGAAAAGTTTATTCCTAACATGGACGATTTATGCCTGACGTGGACAAGTTTTATTTCTTCAGCGGGTCGAGATGTGAGTCCTTACGTGGACAAATCAAGACGAGATGTGAGTCCTTACGTGGCCAAATCAAGACGATATGTGATTCCTTACGTGGAAAGAAGTGGTATTCCTTACGTGGAAAGAAGTTGATTCCTTACGTGGAAAGAAGTTTATTCCTTACGTGGAAAGAAGTTTATTCCTTACGTGGAAAGAAGTTGATTCCTTACGTGGAAAGAAGTTGATTCCTTACGTGGAAAGAAGTGGTATTCCTTACGTGGAAAGAAGTTAATTCCTTACGTGGAAAAAAGTTTATTCCTTACGTGGAAAGAAGTGGTATTCCTTACGTGGAAAGAAGTTAAGAAGTTGATTCCTTACGTGGAAAGAAGTTGATTCCTTACGTGGAAAGAAGTTTATTCCTTACGTGGAAAGAAGTGGTATTCCTTACGTGGAAAGAAGTTGATTCCTTACGTGGAAAGAAGTTGATTCCTTACGTGGAAAGAAGTTTATTCCTTACGTGGAAAGTTGTATTCCTTACGTGGAAAGTGGTATTCCTTACGTGGAAAGATGTATTCCTAACGTGGAAAGACGTATTCCTTACGTGGAAAGAGGTATTCCTAACGTGGAAAGTTTATGCCTAACGTGGAAAGTTCAGTCCTGACGCGGACAGACCCAGACGAAGTTTATTCCTTACGTGGAAAGAGATATTCCTTACATGGAAAGATATATTCCTTACGTGGAAAGAGGTTATTCCTAACGTGAAGGATGTATTCCTAACGTGGAAAAGTTTATTCCTAACATGGACGATTTATGCCTGACGTGGACAGTTCATTCCTATATTGATAGGCTCCCCTCGTGCTGATCAAATGCAGACGAGTCATCCCCAGCGAAGTCGCCGAGATTTTTCCGTATTGACGGCAGGTGGAGTCCTGACGTGGACAAGTTTTAGTTGAGATTTCTTCGTGTTGACGAAACAGGCGTCCTAACGTGGACAAGGTTCTATTCCTGGTTTGTTGAGATGTGAGTCCTGACGTGGACAGATTTGTGTATTCGTGGGTTGACGAAATTTGGGGCCGGATGTGGACAAGGTTACTACTGTGACAGCAGAATCTCTATTCGGGTTGATGAATTTGTCTCTTTTCTTGGGTTGATAAGGTTAGTCCAGTTGTAGACAGATGTGTTCTGTGAAAAGTGTTTAGTACCTGTGGCTTTATACAGGTTGTTGAAGTTGAAATCATGATTATCAGACGTCGGATCAGTTGTTGCCGTGACAACCAGACTTCAGTTTAGTAGACGCTATTTCTCAAGCAGTTTTCCAGTTTATTTTGCGGTTGGCAAATTCCAGGGTTCCATTTGTATTCAACCATCTTCTACCTTTGAATGATCAAAGGCTGGGCGCTCTTCAACCATTCAGGTCCAAGCTGCTTGAATAGGGGCAGCTGTTGCACCCTAAAATTTGACCAACCGGGTCCCGTATCTGGCTCGATGTTTCGACACATTTCGCATTAGCATTTACATACTGCATATAGTGCATTTCTTCAATCATGGTGATTTTATCGGGATTACAGCCCTGTTGTCGCTTTTCGGTTATCTCAGACCGGTTCGGATAATCGGAGGTTATTTTGTGAAGTCGCGCGCTTCCTGGGTGTTTTCAGCCTATGTAGTGTTTTTTTGGTATCTGGTTATTGTTTTGCTTCGATCTGGTCTTGCGCTCTCTTTTCTATTGGTTATTTGCCTTTATCTGCATTTTTTTTTTGGATTTAATAGCCTTTTGTAGATTTTAAATAGGCTTTATAGATTTTTTAGAATTTAATTAGATTTTTTAATATTTTTAATAGGCTTTATAGATTTTTAGAATTTAATTAGATTTTTTAATACTTTTAATAGTTTTAAGTTTTTTTTAGAATTTTTAAATTGTGTTTAAAAAGATTTTAGAATAAAACTTTTCTCTTTAGATATTAAATCATTTTATTAGAATAAAATTTTAATAGAATAAAATTTTCTTTTAAATAAATAGTATAGATTTAGTAAATAGAATAGTTTATAATAGATTTAAATAAGAAATTAATATAGGTGTTTTAATAGATTTTTGTTTATAGATATTAATAGATAATAGATTTTAGAATAGTTGTTAATAGTTTTTTAAAATCTTTTTTAGAATATACTAGATATTAGATAGCTTTTAATTAGTTTAGAATATTAGAGATTAATAGTTTTAGATATAGTGATTAATTAGGCATTATTAGTTTAATAGAGCAGATTTAATTAGGTAATCTAGTTTAGGTATTTAATTAGTTTTAATTAGGTTTATTCCATTGTTAAGTCAGAGTTTTTGGTTTTTTGTCCATTAATTTCGTTGGGCCCAGGGGTATTGGAGGCCCAGTCCATTTTTTTGTCCATTTTCAGTCCAATAATCTGCCACATGTCATATATAACCCTGGCCACGCGTTCATCTCAGAGGCTACCACATCACCATTCACTATCACCAGAATCGGGCCACCTCATTTTTCCACTATACTCAGAACCAAGCCACGCGTAACCCCACCTTCTCCCTCTCCCATCCACGTGGCCAGCATGCGTTAACTCCCTCCACTAACCCCGCCACTTGGCAACACTTAAGCCTCACCGGTTGCATGGCCGGCGGCCATGCAACCCCCGTACCTGACTTTTTCCGGTCGCCCTAACCAACCTCCAACCGACTCCGGCCGCCGCAACAACCCGCTGGAAACCTCAAAAACCCAGAAATTCATTTTCTTCATCCTTGATCTTCATCTTCCCGATCATCATCATCAACCTTATTCGTCCATTCCCCAGAATCGTCATCCTTTCCAGACGATCTTCATCTTCCTTCTCTGGTCAACTTCATCCTCCATTAGAATTCTTCAAGTTTTCCAGCACAATCGTTCTTGACAGGCAACAAATCGCCAGATTCTCCAGAAGAAACGCCAAGAACCTCCTTCGTGTTCTTCGGCAATCTCCAAAAATTGACCAATCTTCATCATCAATTTCATCAAATATTCACACGATTTGCAAGATCTGCAAGAACGCTCGTCTTAATCTTCATACGGACTTTCCAGAATCTCCTTCAGATCCTCGTGTTCATCTTCGAAGTAACTCCTAGAAACACTCAAGAACCTCATCCCAGATTCAAGGTTCTTCCCCAGATTCATCAGTTTCGCCACATCCAGATCAAGAATATCCAACCATATTCATCACTCTCCAGATCCTTCCGAGTCCGCTCATCCGTTTCAAGGTGATTACCCAAGCATATCCGAGAAAATCATCGTTCATCAAGCCTCATCCCAACTTACAGAATATTCAACCTTCAAAAGATTAACAGAAACTCATCAGGAAACTCCGTCATGTTCAGTCGTCTTCAGGCATCTTCAAAGCGTTCAACATCAAGACGATCCGGTGACATCAAGCTTCCTATTCCCCAGTTTTTCTTTTAAGTATCATCGCTGGATCTTCGTCAAGAATGGACCTTCGTATCTTCAAAAGATTTCCTCCGAACTCATCAAGTAATAGATCTATTTCTGCGTTTCTTCTTCATTTTCGTTTTGAAAAAACTAAATTTGGTTGGCATGAAGATGGAAGGATTGAGGTTGTTGGTGAGAGTTTGACTGAGGAAGATCTGCCAGGGTTTGAATCAGAAAGGGAGAACGAAGGAGAAAGATTGAGAGAGGGAGTTCGGAAGAGGTTGAGGGGCGCCGTTTTGGGTGTATGAACAGTGTTGGGGGAACTAGGGTTATCCATCTGAAGGTGAACGAAGAAGGGAGATGGACCGGGTATGGATTGGGCAAGGCCCAGTCATTTTCTGATCCGTACGCACCCCTCATTTTTCGCCATACACCCGTTTTTGTTATGGATTGGGCTGGGCTTTTTTTTTTTGTTATCAGTACCCCTCGTTCTCACTTCCTGCACCCCCCCCCCTTTCTCCATTTGTTTGCTGAAGGATTCTGTTGGGCTGGGCCCTCAGTGCTTTGTTTTTGTTTTTTCTGTTAGCACTCCCCCCTTGTACTGCTGCACCCCCCTTTCCCTTATATTTTCTTTTATATGGTTTTGTTGTTTTATTATAGAATGAGAGAACATAAATGAAAAAGAAATATTGGAAGATATATGAAAAAAGGATATATGAAAAAGAAATATTTGAAAAAATAGAAAAAGAAAGAAATGAAAAAAGAAGAAAATAGTTGAAAAAGAATAGAGAAAAAATAGTAAAAAATATTAGTTTGTAGATTTAATATTTTTTAGAGTATATTTTCTTCATGGAGTGTATTTTAGAGATAGTTTTTGAAGTCCACTTGTTAGGGGACTTTTTTTCATTTGATTTTTCCATTATAGATGGATAGGATAGTTCCTAGGAGTTTATTTCCCGCATTCAAGCATTGTAACCGTTTTTCAGAATATTAATAAAACGAGATTTGAGCTGTGGTCCCGAAGGTAGCCGAACTACAGCTGCTCTGATTTCTCGTACCAGACGAGAATATGTAGGCATAGGATGCGATATCCTAGCGAGCACACTAACAACTGACCTTTTGTTCTCTCGCTGCTGTGCGATCGAGACTTTCCCGCTGACGACTGATGTTACCCTTTCTCTTGCCCGAGGGCATTTGAGACCAGACCGTAGTTTCTAGGTTCCCGTACCTTTAAAACCAGTTTAATCTCTCATTCCTGTGTGAGAACACCCTGCTTAGCCGTAGTTAGCCTGAACTACGAAAGCTCTGATCTTCCATGCCGTGTGGAAGTACGTAGGCACAAGACGCGAAGTCTTGGCGAGCCAATTCCCTGTAGTTTCCCGAACTACGTTGACTCTTACTTTCTCTCTTGAGAATACGTAGGCATAGAGTGCGACGCTCTATCGAGTCAATTCCCTTCCGTTTAGATTTAGCAGCCGTAGATAGATTATTTTTGCATCCTTTAGACAACCCAAGAAAGCGTGGATCCCGTCGAGTACGACGGACGTGAGGGGTGCTAATACCTTCCCCTTGCGTAACCGACTCCCGAACCCAGGTTTTGGTTGCGATGACCATACCTTTTCCCGTTTTTTGCGAGGTTTACTTCGAGCGTTTCCTTTCCCTCCGTTGGGATAAATAACGCACGGTGGCGACTCTTCTGTCAGCCGGCGCCGATTTTCGTAGTAGCGACACTATGCTGTTGCAAAAGTGTTCTGAACAAAATGCATTTTTGAAGTTATTTAAAATTTTGATATGCCAAGTTTTAAAGTCATTATTCTGCCAAAACACTGATGCAGGGGGGGATAAAGTCATTATTCTGCCAAAACATGATTCAAATGATGCCAAGTTTTCATAACAAGCATAAATCAAACACGACAGTGGAATTGCATATGATAGTTGCATCAAGCATAACCAGTTCTAGACATGACAGTCCTAAACCAAACTCCATAAAACTGTTTTTCAAGAACACCTTTCAATCAAACACAAACTAAACATGCTCATGACAGCAATATGCACATCTCATATATGCAAGGACAAATGATTTTGACTGCAAAAATCATGCATATTTTTATCACATCAGCAAATGGCATATTAATGGACATGTAAATAGTTTTGGAATCAAGCAATGGTGCAGTGTGTGAAACTTCAAAAGCAAAGGTTCCAAGTCAAAACAGTGGTATACACACATTATATATGCAATGACAGTTAGGGTAGAGCTCAAAATCTAGGCATATGTACTTTGATTCAAAAAGTAGCATGGTGATGGTGACATATTGCAAAATATCAAAGAAACACCAACTGTCACAAAGTCAAAATAGAATGATATGTCTACATTATTATCCCACACAAACTTCAAATATGCAATCTAGTGATCATAGGCCCTAGAATCATTCAAAACCAAACTGTCATGGAAGTTGGTATGTTCATGGTGGATTTTTCAACTCAGTAATCTCAAAAAATTCCAAACATGAAAATATGATGTAAAGTGAGAAGTTGATAGACTACATACCTCTTGTAGACTATGTTGAGCAAGTTAGAACACAAAGAAATCCAGAGATCTTGTTTTTAGCACAATGTTGAAGTTTGCTTCCTCTTGAAGCAATATGCAAACCTTAGGACAATTGGAGAAATAAGCTTCACCACTAGTTTTCAATGCTTTGGATAGTTGCAATATGATATATATGAGGTGTATGGATGATTAAAACAGCAAGAACAAGCCTAAACAAGGATTTGGCAAATTTTGAGCATAGTGGTCAAACTTGCTTGGTGTGAAGGTTGACTTTTGTGAATTTGAGATTTTTGAGTGGTTTGAATGTATGGACACCTTTTATACCATATTTAGGGATTGTGTGGATGGTTTTTGGAGGTTTAAAGTGTATGAAAATGAGTTTGGTGGCTGAACTGTCCAAGACAGTTTTTGGGTGATTTTGAGATTTTGGAAAAATTAAGTGAGGAAGGAAAGAGGGAGAGCTTGTGATTTCTATGGTTTTGAGAAGGGCTCTGGTGTGTTGAATGAGGTAGAGGAGTGCTCTATTTATAGGGAAAGTAAGGGTGAGGGTAGAATGGAAGGTTTCCTTCCTAAGAGGGAAAAGTGGAAAATTGGATTCAAATCTTTTAAAAGGTGTTTCTTGGCCTCAAGGTTATCAGAAGTCAAGTGGAATGAGTGACTTAGAGGTGGCTAAAGTGAGGCTAGGATGGATAGGGGAATGGTTGCTGCAGATTTTCCCTTTTCACCTTTTTTGTATTTTGAATATTTTAATCCAAGTTGCATTTACAACTTGCAAGCCACTTGCATAGCTTCCAATTTTCATGCTATCTGCATTTCCTTTGCATTTCCACACATCTAAGCTTATACATATTAGAATAAACAAGATCCAAGGGCTGAGAAAGATCCAACTTGATGAAAATCTCACTTGTAGAAAAAACCAGAATTTGTGCCTTATGTGAGACAGTCCCAACTTCACTAATCCATAACTCTCAGCTCACAAATGCCATTGAGATGTTCTAGTAATTTTTGGAAAGCCCTCAAGTAGATATAAAACATTCATGTTTTCATGGATTTCAAATTCTCAAAGGAGCTTGGCCAAGAAGCCTTTAAAGTTGCTAAAAAACAAGCTTAAAAGTGAAATTTGTAACACCCCACTCTAAACTATCGCGGTAAAATAAGATAAACAACAGAAACAATTTAGAGTGCAGCAATTAAAATCTCATGACGACCGTTATGGATGTCACGACCGTCACAGTCATGACGAGTGTCATGGAGCTGTGACGACCGTCACACTCCCAAATTCTCAGACGTAGCAGAGGTGTCACATTCTACACTTAACCAAAACACATACACCTGCAAAAGATCATTTACTAACATACGTAGCACAAAATTCGGATGAACAAACAATGGTAACTTGTTTAACATTTTAATCATAAACGCCATGTTATAATACACTTCCAACGATTCGTACTAATTAAATTCCATTAAAATTCAGCAAGTAATTATCTTGCATCAATTCCCTAAAACAACTATGCATCCAAGCAACATTTGGCATTATCAGAAACAACCAATCTATTTGTCATAGTACTTAATAAAATTCAGCAACAAGGAATTCAATTAAAACAATAACATTAATCGTTCATCCCCCCCCCCCCCCCAGAGTGCTACGTATCAGAGCGACCAATGACCTTAAACATAAAGCGACACTTCCTTCTGAGTTACCTGCAAATTACCACCAACGGAGGTAACATACAACGTAAAGGGTGAGATATCAACAATATAACATAAGGCATGATAAAATTCATGTCAGAATATTATCACAACATTATAATTCCAACAGTTTGCATAAATATTAGTAATAATTAAACTGCAACCACCCTTTATTCATACCCACAACAATTATCATCATATCTCAGCAACTCATCAAAACAACTCAATAACGCAACTCAACAATGCAACTCAACTGTGCATATGCATGTGGTACCATTTTGGGAGACAACACTTCACAATAATTCGGGAGACAACTCTCCACAATAATTCGGGAGACAACTCTCCACAATAATTCAGGAGACAACACTCCACAATAAATCGGGAGACAACTCTCCACAATCATTTTATTTTGTCATTAAAGACACAACCGTCGCCAATCCAGGCCAAATGATATGCTATGAGATGCAACTATTATGGACTATAACACAACAACAACAACTGTGCAACAAGGCATCACGCCTACAACCAATTATCCATAACAAAAACATCACATTTCGCATACATCATGTACTCACCACTTCAATTTGTTCATATCAGAGAACTACCAACAGTATCGTTCCTACGAATAAGACTCTAACACATTTTCGCAGAGAACAATTAAAAACAACCTCGTCTCTACAATTGAGAACTCAACACATTTTCATAGAACAATTAAAAACAACCTCGTCTCTACAATTGATAACTCAACACATTTTCATATACTTTCATACGGGTAATATAACTACAACTTCTAATTTACTTAAATAGGGACATAATAACAACATCATTACGGGAATATTACTACGGGAACGTTACTACGAGAACGTTACTACGGGAACATTAATCCTTAATATTTCTTTCTTCAACTTATGGGAACATTACTACGGTAACGCTACTACGGGGACATCACTACGGGAACATTACTATGGTAACGTTACTACGGGGACATTACTACGTATTTGCCCCATTAGGGAAACCTTAGAGCATTGTATATAACACATTCATTCTTACATAGAAAAACCTCGTCCCTAACATTTATCGATTAACGAAAATTATACCTATGAATCAATTCCCTACATGAAATTGATCATACCCACGGTTATAGAATTGAACCCTACCCTTACCTTAGAATAGAGGCCAATTCCAAGCTTCCGGTTCTGGTTCTGCTCTCCGGCGACTTTTCTGCAACTATCTTCCAATTCCCTGATGGATGATTCTCTGCTCTCCATTTCTCTCAACAGCCACGTTCCTTTTTCCTCTTCTCCTCCACCTTTTTCCTAAATTTTGATTTTCTGAGCCGTTTATCCTTCTTTTGCTCTTCCTCCCACAACTGTTTATCGTAACTCCCTTTCTCCTCTCCCAAAATCCTTTCTCTGGCAGTTTATCGTGTCCTCCTCTCTTTCCCCAAAAACTTCTCTATTTCCTTTAATTCCTTATTTCTTATTTTATTATTTAATCCAATAATAATAATACAAATATTATTCTCTCACTAATAATAATATTCATAATAATAGTAATATTCCACCAATAATAATAATAATAATAATAATAATAATAATAATAATAATAATAATAATAATAATAATAATAATAATAATAATAATAATAATAATAATAATAATAATAATACCACCAATATTACTATTAACTATTATATTATTATCTCAACACCACATCTCCACAAATAATCCTTATATATCAAGGATACTCACCAATCATATACAAACCCACCCCACCTAAGGGCACACCAACATAAAATAATTAAATTAACACCAAAATGACTAAATAAATAAAATGGGTGTTACAAAATTTCTCTAAGTTATTTTCCCTTCTTGAAATGAATTTGATCATAACTCCAAATTTATGCATTTTCTGATCATGGACCACTTTGAGGCTTTTGTAGGACTTGTTAAGAGCTTTCCAATGAGCTTTGAACCAACTCAATTGGGTGTGTGGTTAAGGAGTTATGGTCTTGCCCCTTTCGAAACTCTAATTCCCGACTTTTGCGATTACTCCTCAACCCTTGATCCAATTGTCAAAAAATTTATGGGTAGATGCAATATTTCATTAGGAACATTTTTGATTCACATCTTGAGGTCAGATTCCTTATTGTTGAAGAGTTGACTTTTCGCTCAACCGAACGATCGATTGGTGGCTACCGAGTCGACTGTTGATGCTCTGGACCTCTTGAGGCTCTGAAACTTCTTGAATGGACTTTACCAAGCCATATGATCATTATGGACCATGATCCCACCATTGTAACACCTTTTAAATCAAAAGTCAAACCACAATTGACTTTTCCTGCTCGAAAACCCTAATCGGGTATCCTGAACTTCACTGCTTTTGATTCCAGGGTGACAACCTCAAATTGGATTCATGCTTGATCCAATGGAATATTCTTGATGACGTGGAAACCCAATCTCAAAGAAAACCAATACAAAACATTGACTGGTCAACCCTCGAAATCTCAATTTCGACTGTACAAAACCCTGATCCTCCTGTAACTTGACAAAGACCACTTGAAAAGGGTTAAGGTTAGATAAACATGTGAACATGCTCCTAAAATGATGATGAAGATCTAAGGGGTCAAAATTTGGGGTATGACAGTTGCCCCTATTTAAATATCTTTCACTGGATGGCGGCGAAAGATGACAATCCTCGCGAAATCGTAGTGAAAGGTATTTAAATATAGCGAACCAAAAAAATTTGTCCCTTAGATCCAATGGTATGCAAAAGGACAAATGCGGATATGCTATGAATCTAGATGATGCTTTATGATGTTTGAATGCAAGACAGATGCAGACACGCGAGCAAAGATAAAAGAACGACAATACAACGAGTAACTACTCATGGGGGACCTACACATCGGGGAAAGATCCAAGGAAAAGCAAACGAAAATAGTTCAAACGACTAAAGACACTGCTCAGAGAAATCCTTCACACAGGGGACGCCAACTCCAACAGGGAAGATAAAACTTCATTGGGGAAAAGAAGGAGGTGACACTCTGCTGGGGAAAAAAGAAACGCAATTCCCACTAGGGATAAACAGCTGAGGAATCTCTTATAGCAAAGATTTTGAATGGGATCTTCAGGAAAAACCGAAAAACAGACTTTGCATAGTGATAGAAAAATGGGACAAGATCGCCAAAGACAATTGGACTTTCAAGCAATGCCAGTCACCATTGGACTTTAACAGAAAACGCCAGTCACCACTGGACTTTAATAGAAAACGCCAGTCACCACTGGACTTTAATAGAAAACACCAGTCACCACTGGACTTTAACAGAAAACGCCAGTCACCACTGGACTTTAAAAGAAATGCTGCCAGTTACCACTGGACTTTTAAAAGAAAGCTGCCAGTCACCACTGGACTTTAAAAGAAATGCCAGTCACCACTGGACTTTAAAAGAAAGCTGCCAGTCACCACTGGACTTTAAATGAAAGCTGCCAGTCACCACTGGACTTTAAAAGAAATGCCAGTCACCACTGGACTTTAAAAGAAAGCTGTCAGTCACCATTGGACTTTAACAAGAAATGCCAGTCACCAATGGACTTTAACAAGAAATGCCAGTCACCACTGGACTTTAACAAGAAATTCCAGTCACCACTGGACTTTAACAAGAAATGCCAGTCACCACTGGACTTTAACAGAAATTCCAGTCACCACTGGACTTTAACAGAAAACGCCAGTCACCACTGGACTTTAAATGAAAGCTGCCAGTCACCACTGGACTTTAAATGAAAGCTGACAGTCACCACTGGACTTTAACAGAAATGCCAGTCACCACTGGACTTACTGGGGACCTCACCAAAAGATGTGGGACAATTGTTTTACAAGCCAAACTTTCTCAAAAAGAGAAATAACCAAAAGAAATTCCTCAACTCCTTAAGGATATGCCATTTAATCCAAAGAGAGGTTGTTACCACAACACTACTGGAGAAGGATTTTTCTTCGAACAGGATCTGTAAAAGATTCTTCCTGGGGGTACAGTGCACGATAAGTGTACGCCCAACATAGATTTGAAAGCCACTTCCCAGGGACCAAAGTTCAATCTAGGAACGAGCTAGAAATAAAACGGTCAAACAAGACTCCAACCATTGAGGATTTGAACTCAAATGGGAATTTATCTTATCCAGGTGTGGAAAAAATAACTGAAATAACCACCATCCACAAGGATTGAACTTGGTGGGGAAATTAGAATCGGCGGGCACTTTATGCCTAAGGGCTGACAACTCTATTGGAGAGAAGAGACAAACCCAATTATTTGGTGAAAAACACCAAAGTGAAACAGGAACAGGTAATAATCAGAGAGGTAAAAATGCACGGATGCTATGCGTTATGCTTTATGCCATGCTTGTGTTTATGCTAACAAAATAGACAAAACAAAGCAGGAGATGAAATAAACATCTCGACACGGATACCTAGCCAATTTTACCAGACAGACCATCACTGGGGATGATCATAAAGATTGATAATTCCACTTCAAAGTTATAACCTTCTCTGGGAGAGAGCAATCCACAACATCATGACTGCACTCGGATTGCCATCATGAGCTCGAATTCTTTGTCGAAGGAAAAATCACCAAAGGAATTTCCAAGATCAACTAAAGTAACAAATTATTTAGCTGACAAAAGGGTATCATGAGAACCAAATACTTCTTCCCCTCGATAGTATAACAAACCTCTGCAAGTGAGCAACGGATCTTGCGACAAACAGTCTTCCAACTTTTCTGCCCCAGATTACATGGTCCACAAGAAGGAATCATCAAGAGGATTTTAAAGAAGAATTGACATACCAAGATGCCTCAATATCTTCAAACTCTTGGAGAGATTCACGAATCTCGACATAACTGCCCCAGTTTAACTGTCTTTGAGAGATTAATTTAACCTCGACTTGATCACTTCTGATTAACTGGTCTAGAGTGGTCGGCCTTGAAAGGAGCTAAGAAACAACTTGTTTATAAGACCCCAAACGACGTGCCCCAGAATACATGGTCTGCAAGAAGAAATCACCAAGAGGGTTTTACAGAAGAATTGACATACAAGATGCCTCAATATCTTCAAACTCTTGGAGAGATTCACGAATCTCGATGTAACTACCCCAGTTCAACGGTCTTTGAGATATTAATCTAATCTCGACTTGGTCGGCTTTGATTAGCTGAACGTTGTGACAAATGATTAACCAATCCTTCGAATTAGTTGCCCCAGGTCGAGCTTCCTTTATCAAATCCAATTCCCTAGCTGACAACATTTGTTGGGATTCCTTTGACATTGGATTGTCTAACAAACAATATTGTTCATTTAGAAATTGGCAAATTTCAATGTAAAATTCATGCAATCTTTTGAAAACATTTTGATGAAACACACGTGGCGGAGTGATCAAACGATCAAAGTGAAAGCGATCCGATCATTTTACAGATGATGGATAAAGTGATGAACACACACAAACATCAAAGATCATTTAGGAGTCAGGTTATCCAACCTTGTTGTAATATGCTTTCAAAACAACCTTACCTCAATTAGGTCTTTTAAGGGTTGTAACGTGGTTTAGTTCACGACTCATGAAACAAAGGATAAAGGATCAAAGTTATTTGTCCCACCCATCTTCATGATGAATTCCAATCCTACGCTCAGTTAACTCAAACTATACATTCAGGTTCCTACAGGCTTTAAGGATTGAACCGATGATAGTTGGTGATGATTCACAAATCTAAGGTAGTCACAACTCCCTTACAGTATTTGATAGCTTTTGCTATTTGAGGATTTTTGAAAGTGAAGCTTTAAGGATTTCCTCTTTTATTATCCCTTACTTTTGCCTGAACTGTTTCTTTTGGATATACAGTCAGCGGAATGCCCCATTTTTGCCTAAGTCTCCTTCATAGGTTTTGACTTAGCGGGATTTTTATTTTTCCTTTTTTTCTTCTTTCCCTTTTTTGAGAAAGGAGGTGACCACCTAGTTTAATGGCTACGGCGAACCATCATCGTTTTTTGGATTTCGCCACTTGCTTTTTTTGCGTGCGAAGAAAAACCTTAATGCATCACTTTTTTGTGAAAAGCGTCTTGTATGCACGTATCTTCGAGTTAACTGAGAACTACCCGCCCCAGGTTCGAGATTAAGGTTTCTGTTTTTTGTAGAGAAAGAAAACACCTACTTCTAGGCTCGAAGTGGTTAATAAGGGATTATCTTCCTTATTTCTCCAGTGTTTTAGGGATTGAAACAATGCCTTACATCATCGGCAAAGTTAATTTGAAAGTATATCAACAACAGTTATGGATATAGTTCTCATCATCCTCCCCAATCTTTGAACAATCAGTTTAGTAAAGAAAAGAAATTTTTGCATTTTTGTATTTCATAGCAATGAAAGGAAAAAGAAAGAGTGAAACAAATGGATTTAATCAAAAGATGCACAACCATTTCATTAATATTGCCAATTCAAAATGAACAACAACTTACAAGCAATTCAAATTAAACAACAAGGGAAATACAACTGAAAATATTGAAACAAACAGAATACAGCCAGCTTAGGAGAATTGACTTAACAACTTCAGTTTCCAGGCCCAACTGAGGGAACACCTCTATCACTGATTACTTGCTCCTTGTGGTATAAAACCTTGAGAGGCCTCGTAGGTCCTTTGTCTTTTGCTTCAAGAGCTGAGACACTGGTACTTGGTTTACCCTCTTGAGGTTTTAACAGCTCCAAGAAGCTTTGCACCTTCAACCCAAAACCCTTGCACTCTTCTACCAAAAGCCCCATTGTCCCAGTATGGTACTTGCATTCAACTTCTGGGTGATCTTCTTCAAAGATCCGTTTTTTGTCATAGGCTAGCTCTTGCACCACAAATCCTAATGCCAAACAAGCATCTAGTTCATGTCCTTCAGCCCCTTTGTGAAACTGGCAAGTCAAGTTTGCATTATGCCATGGTCTTGGCACAAGGTTAAGAGCTCGTGGAGTCACTAATGAATTCTGAATTAGTAACGGATAAAGCTTACTTAGTGGCACAGGAACTATTTTGTAGCATGCCTTGTTCCTTTTGACAAGATTCCTCTTATTCATGTTCTGGCTTCGAGAACCTTGAGGGGAAACAGCCAATGACTGCTGAGATGCTCTTTTGGCAACCACCTGACAAGGATGACGTTTTGGTGCAGGCCCAGATGCTGGTTGACGATGGTCTGACCTTTGAAGCTTAGGAGGTCCTTGAGCTGGAAGAGTCACCAGAAGTGATGGACTCACGACCTCTCTAGGCGCAATGGGGGGAGAATACCCTTCATTCTTCATCAAATTCTGCAAAGTCTCCAAAACCCAATTCATCTGACCTTTGAGGATCCTGATTTCCTCCTTCAAGGCTTCTTGCCCTTTCGTAAGCTCGCTCATCGTTTCCATTGGCCCAAGATGCGTGTTAGGTATCCCTCTAGAGACAGGAAGAGGAACATGAGACTCAAGGCTGAGAAATGCAAATGCAAATGCAAATGTGACAAACATGCTCACGCAATGCAAAAAGTTTCATGGAACTCAAAATATTTACAAACATCAAGATAAACCAAAAATTTCTTTCATTAACCATCAATTTAAATTACACCATGTGAGTACTGCTTACAAGAGTCTTAAATAGAAAGCTAAATAAAAGCTAACAAACAGTCCTAAAGAGGTTCTCTGGACAGCCTCGTGTTGAGCTTCTTGATCTTTTCTTCCATCTGGGACTTCTTGAGGATAAGCTTCTCCACAATTAACTTCTACGGAGTCAACTGAGGACTAAGTGAAGATGAATCATTTGATACTTTCCTCTTCTTACAAGAGAGTACTTCGTCATTCTTCAACTGAAAAACAACCACTTGATTTTGTGCTTCAATGCTTCTTCTGCTTTATATGATTTGCTCAAAGCGATTCCCCAAATGTGTAGCCCTAACAATATCTTTCTTCATATGGTCTTTCTCCATGATTGGAAAAGGAGATTCGTCAAGAACGAGCAATCCAACAAAATGTGAGTTGATAGTCGGGAAAAGTGGAACGATGATAGACTGGATCATAGAATTGGAGAAGCCTGGAGAGATAGTCCATTATCCATCTTTATCTTTAATCATAACAACAGTTTCCCATAGCTGCCCTTGAATCTCTCTGGATTTGTCACCAAGGTACTCAACCTCTTTAGGACATCCAAGTTAAGACTCTTGTAAGTGTACTTCAAAGTTTCTTTCTTTTACTGTCCATAACAACCTTGATGTTTACAAACAAAAATCTGAGTTCCATGAAACTTTATGATATGATGTTTATGAATGCAAAAGTGCACAAACACAGGCAAATGCAACGATCAAACATATGCACAGAAACACAAGCCTAGGTTTAAGGGTCGAGCGTGGATCCAAGGTCTACCCATCCCCAAAAGGTGTGTACTAGGGATTTCAAACCTGTAGAGCAAGGTTCTAAATGGTTCCTAGAGTCATCAACCCATCTTTCGGATATTATCAACTTCCTAAATTACTTGGTAATTGATAATATTCTCAAGAGAGTCTCGTCTAAGTGTAGTATCGCGTATCAACTATTTCGGAAATACTTCTTTATAGCCATCGCACTACGTCCTAGTAAGGCCAAAGTGGGGTAGAATGTAATCTAAAAGTCCACAGTGTCATGGGCTCCTTCGTCGAAAGTAGCATTGTGTTCACGAATACTCGATCAACAATATTAAACTCTCAAGAGGGCCTACACTGAGCGGTGGTTTCTCAAGTTAGCTTGGTCAGGAATCAACTCCCTATAAGCCTCCTCGAATATACCACCATCCTATCATAATTACACTTCAGTCCGGGTATAGGACCATTTCACCACTCAAAAGGTCCCAAGATCCAACAATCAAACAAATATACACAAATATACATGTAAAGCAAATATTCACAAATATGGCTCATAAACAAACAAAATAGGCTAAACCCTCAAGAATTACCTACTTCCCCAGTGGAGTCGTCATTTCTGTTGCGGTGAAAATTGGATATCAAGCTATTGAATTAAATTGAATCTTAATTCTTTTACAACTGAACTTTAATTTATCCAAAGGAAAGGTCTAAAGAAAGAAAAACCCTTTTCGCGATGTAATAACAACGCTAAGAGATTCGGGGATCGGGGGTTGGTTATACCTAGGGAAGGTGTTAGCACCCTAATCATCTGTAGTACTCTACAGGAACCTTTTGTTTGTTTGTATGCTAAGTTTGGTAAATGTTTGCTAAGGATTAGGAAAAAAAGGTGTAGGTTAAAACCTAAAGATATGTACACTAACTTTGCTCGCAAAGACATCACGTCCTCTGCCTACGTATCCTAACTAGGATAGAATCAGAGCAATCGTAGTTCACCTCACCAAGTTTGAAGAACACTTGATTATGACCAAGGTTCAAGGGGAAAAAACATCACAATGTTTGTATGGAGTTTGACAAAACTCCCTGGTCTAAGTTGAACACTCAAAAAGGGAAGTAACAATTCATGACGATGATTCTTACATAGAGTTGACAAACTCTATCCTAGGATTCTATTTGAAGAACACTCCTAGTAAAAGGTGGGTTTCTTAGACTTAAAGCAAAGTCTAATGGTTTTCTAAACTAATGTTTAAGGTGACTTAACAAAGTCAAGAGAAAGGTTACGAGCTATCCATGACACCAGGGTCAATAGAGAGACTTTTCCTTTGGAAGGAGAGAAGGGAGGCAACTTGGACGTGAACTAACGAGTTCCATCGCTTGGGGAAAAGAAACTACTTAATAAAGTAATAAATATTCAAACATGATGAAGATGAAAGCATGGTTACAACCATATGAAGCAAGCATGTTAAAGGTATCAAATGTAACTACAAAATATGCATTGATGACGATCAAAGCAAATAATCAAGCAAGAAATGTGACGACAGATCGAGCTTAAAATAATCAGAGGAAACATACAAGTCATGGTGACAACTAGAAGAAAACTAAACTAATGTGTTGACTAACACAAGGGAAATAAGCATCAACAAATTTCACAAGATAAACAGACATGGTATAAAAGGAAGATCATCAAGACGTAACGTAACAACCTCAAAAAGTACACAACTTCCAAATAAACAAGAGGCATCATAATTAAGAACAACTTGGAATATTTTTACATCACATGAAATTAGACATAAAAATGAGCATGTTGCAAAAAGAATGAACTCAAAATGATGAAAAATGAGAAAGTTATGATTTTTTGAAGTTTTGTGAATTAATGTACAAAATAAGATATGACAAGCAAAAATAAAAATAAAATGCAAGGGGTGGGAGCTGAACCCACGCCCTCTGGCAAGCAAACATCAACAAAGAACCACTAGAACACCATGTGCGCGTGTGATAAAGAGAGAAAGACAAAAGAAGAAAATATTTGAAACAATGAAAAAGAGAAAAAAACCAAAAGGGTTGATCCTCAACAGGGATCGAACCCAGGCTAGCAAGGTGAAAGGCGTGTTTATGGGCAAAGCTTCTACCACTGGTGTGGCTATACATCTATTGATATAGCCACCCCTATAAACATATAAGGCGTGTTCACTTGGATTTCTGGGCAAATATGAAGCAAAGACAAGGCATTTTTCAAAATACATTTTGATGTCAACTTGCTCAATTCTTAACCAATTTTAGCAAACTTTAGATCAATCTTGGGTAGAATTGAACAAGGATCATGATGGTACAGTTGGTTTTTTAAAATGATGTGCACATAAGAAAATTCGAAGACAAATGCATAAAGAAGTTTTGATGTGCACTTTAAATTCAAGAGACCAAAACAGGTGGACTTGGGGGTATGCAAGGGTCTGAGCACACTTGAAATATGATATGAAAAAGATTATGACAGGAAAAATATTCAAAAGATCTAAAAATGAGAAAATGGCATGAAAGTTGCATACATATTGTTAATGACAATATAAAAGAACAACAACCTAAAATTGCCACAAGCTTAAGTCAAAGAATACCATGAGCTCACATTTAGATCAGTCAATGTCACCAAGGCCAAGTTCAACCCAACTGTTCTACCAATTATGTTCCAAATAGAAATTCTCATATAGCCAACAAATCAAACACCAAACAGCCCTATCACCTGCTAGCAAATGCCCTTGAACTGACAAACCCCACCTCACAACAGTTTCTGACAGATTAAGAAAAACAACTCTTTTCTTGCATTCACAAATGATAAAGACAATTTGATCTTTTCAATGCCTATAGGTAGTAACTACACAAAATGGATAATATTCTCCCTATAATCCATCATCAAACCTTATCAAAAATAGCCCTACAGCTTTCAAAGACCAATCCCAAGCAAGCAAGCAAAACAGTGAGAGGTATGAATGACAGTAGATGCAAACAGGTTTAATGTCAAAATCCATTTTAAGATGAACTCAATACAAACATTCATAGTTGACAGATTTGAAATCACACACAGTTTTGATACATAGAGGCAAGCTTCAACATGACAATGTCTAAGAAAAAGACAGTTCAATACCTAGGTCAAGAAGTTCCAAACACAATCTGAATCCAAGTTTTAAACCTGTTGTCAGCTTGAAAATTGTGAATTTTAAGGGATGCCAATTTCTAAACATGATCAGGCTTGTGATTTCTCATTGTGATAATGGCATACTGACTGAAGTGAAATGTGTATCAGACAACAGTAAGTGAACTAGGACAATAACTGCTAGCAGTTAAGATTACACAAACCATGCTCCAAGGGCATGAATCCACAGTAACAGACAACAACATACCAAACCAACTCAAACCTCCAAACATCAAGGTCTCATAATGACAACAAACACATAAGGGTCCAACTGCCTCATGATGGTAACCTCAAAAAAACCACACTAGCAGGTAAAACCTAATGAGTCATATCCCTAAGTCTCCAACAGTCTGCATAGCATCTTGGCAATGAGTTGACAAACTCAGATTTAGGTACAGACCAAAACACCTAACCTGAAAATGCCAAAGAGCCAACCAACAACCAGAACTTAACAGCCTACTGCTATAGTACAAGGGAATCTGCCTAAAACTTAGTAGAACCAACAACTGCCATCATACAGCCTAAGACACTTACACAAAGAGCCAAAAAAACTCTAAGTATCTTACCAAGGATCAATAAATCCAAATTCACACACTCTCTCAACAACCCCCTAAAAAAAACTAAAACTGTCCTTAAACCCCTAAATGGCAGCTACACCCACCAGAAAGTTCTAAACAACAACTATACAACCTGACCAGAAAATATTGTCTACTAGCAGGTCCTTGGCACAAATGATAATGCCTACATCTCAGTCCAAAATACTTCAACAAGACAAGTTTACCAACTTAAGGCAATGATGAGTTATAGGTTAACAAACCTCAAGGCCGGGGCCAACAACCAAGTTTTGGTGCTTTTTAAAAGATGTGTATTGATGAATTTCAAACTTAGCAGCTCATAACAAGAATCAATAATACGTGTGTTACAAATTGGTGAAATAAGATGCAAGGCTGTCAAAAACAGAAGCAACAACCATGTTGTACTCTTAAGGCATAAACAACAAACATGTTATATATTTAAGACAGACCAAATAACTCTAATGACTTAAGGGTAGTGCAGTTGATCAACACCTATCACCAATTGTTTGACAATAAAACACATGCATATGGCAGATTTTGGCAAGCAAGAATTCAATGTGTGTATCATGGTGATCACAAGTTTTTTGACAAAAAATGCAAGTTCAGACTTAGAGCAGGATTTTGATGAAATGATGCATATTCTCATGATGTTAAAGCAATGAGTGGACAATGTTCAACTTTACCATACCAAATGCAGTAGGTCCATGAATTTCAATACCAAAATGCAAGCCTTAGTGTACAAGTCAAATGCTGGTAGTAAATGATGCAAGAAGACAATGCTAACAAGGTATGTGGACAATCAGTTCAGGTGTAATATGATTATGAAAACAAGATGCACATATCACAAGTATGGAGATGGATGAAACTGAATGCAAAACTTGAGCATAGTTCAACTGAATCAAAATTGGCATTGTGAGTGAAAAGTGCAAGTTAGCTTTAGCATTGTAATGAGGCAGTAGGGGTATTATTGCAAGCAGGTACAAGTCGTGATATGTCATATAAACAACACACACATATCACATATATATGCCAAATGATGATTTTAAGCTCAAGAATCAGACATACATCTTGCAAGAAAAAATCTGGTATGTTGTTGCAAAAGTTTTCTGAACAAAATGCATTTTTGAAGTTATGTAAAATTTTGATATGCACAAACTCAACAAACAGTCATATACACGTTTCAAACATGTCACTTGTGTTTGTGCTCAAAAAGAAAGAGTTCAAATCCTACTGCATTAAGAAGTGGCCAACCAATTGCAATTTCTAAAGAAATGGTTCAAAACAAACTTGTATCCAACCAAAAGTTCACTTGTTGATAGCCACTGATGCAGGGGGGAAAAGTCATTATTCTGCCAAAACATGATTCAAATGATGCCAAGTTTTCATAACAAGCATAAATCAAACACCACAGTGGAACTGCATGTGATAGTTACATCAAGAATAACCAGTTCTAGACATGACAATCCTAAACCAAATTCCATAAAACTGTTTATCAAGAACACCTTTCAATCAAACACAAACTAAACATGCTCATGACAGCAATATGCACATCTCATATATGCAAGGACAGATGATTTTGACTGCAGAAATCATGCATATGTTTATCACATCAGCAAATGGCATATTAATGGACATGTAAACAGTTTTGGAATCAAGCAATGGTGCAGTGTGTGAAACTTCAAAAGCAAAGGTTCCAAGTCAAAACAGTGGTATACACACATTATATATGCAATGACAGTTAGGGTAGAGCTCAAAATCTAGGCATATGTACTTTGATTCAAAAAGTAGCATGGTGATGGTGACATATTGCAAAATATCAAAGAAACACCAACTATCACAAAGTCAAAACAGAATGATATGTATACATTATTATCCCACACAAACTTCAAATATGCAATCTAGTGATCATAGGCCCTAGAATCATTCAAAACCAAACTGTCATGGAAGTTGGTATGTTCATGGTGGTTTTTTCAACTCAATAATCTCAAAAAATGCCAAACATGAAAATATGATGTAAAGTGAGAAGTTGATAGACTACATACCTCTTGTATACTATGTTGAGCAAGTTAGAACACAAAGAAATCCAGAGATCTTGTTTTTAGCACAATGTTGAAGTTTGCTTCCTCTTGAAGCAATATGCAAAACCTTAGGACAGTTGGAGAAATGAGCTTCACCACTAGTTTTCAGTGCTTTGGATAGTTGCAATCTGATATATATGAGGTGTATGGATGATTAAAACAGCAAGAACAAGCCTAGACAAGGATTTGACAGATTTTGAGCATAGTGGTCAAACTTGCTTAGTGTGAAAGTTGACTTTTGTGAATTTGAGATTTTTGAGTGGTTTGAATGTATGGACACCTTCTATACCATATTTAGGGATTGTGTGGATGGTTTTTGGAGGTTTAAAGTGTATGAAAATGAGTTTGGTGGCTGAACTGTCCAAGACAGTTTTTGGTGTTTTTGGGTGATTTTGAGATTTTGGAAAAATGAAGTGAGGAAGGAAAGAGGGAGAGCTTGTGATTTCTCTGGTTTTGAGAAGGGCTATGGTGTGTTGAATGAGGTAGAGGAGTTCTCTATTTATAGGGAAAGTAAGGGTGAGGGTAGAATGGGAGGTTTCCTTCCTAAGAGGGAAAAGTGGAAAATTGGATTCAAATCTTTCAAAAGGTGTTTCTTGGCCTCAAGATAATCATAAGTCAAGGGGAATGAGTGAATTAGAGGTGGATAAAGTGAGGCTAGGATGGCTAGGGGCATGGTTGCTGCAGATTTTCCCTTTTCACCTTTTTTGTATTTTGAATATTTTAATGCAAGTTGCATTTGCAACTTGCAAGCCACTTGCATAGCTTCCAATTTTCATGCTATCTGCATTTCCTTTGCATTTCCACACATATAAGCTTCTACATATCAGAATAAACAAGATCCAAAGGCTGAGAAAGATCCAACTTGATGAAAATCTCACTTGTAGAAAAAACCAGAATTTGTGCCTTATGTGAGACAGTCCCAACTTCACTAATCCATAACTCTCAGCTCACAAATGCCATTGAGATGTTCTAGTACTTTTTGGAAAGCCCTCAAGTATCTCTAAAACATTCATTTTTTCATGGATTTCAAATTCTCAAAGGAGCTTGGCCAAGAAGCCTCTTAAAGTTGCTAAAAAACAAGCTTAAAAGTGAAATTTCTCTAAGTTATTTTCCCTTCTTGAAATGAATTTGATCATAACTCCAAATCTATGCATTTTCTGATCATGGACCACTTTGAGGCTTTTGTAGGACTTGTTAAAAGCTTTCCAATGAGCTTTGAACCAACTCAATTGGGTGTGTGGTTAAGGAGTTATGGTATTGCCCCTTTTGAAACCCTAATTCCCGACTTTTGCGATTACTCCTCAACCCTTGATCCAATTGTTATGAAATTTTATGGGTAGATGCAATATGTCATTAGGAACATTTTTTATTCACATCTTGAGGTCAGATTCCTTATTGTTGAAGAGTTGACTTTTCAGTCAACCGAACAATCGATCGGTGGCTACCGAGTCGACTGTTGATGCTCTGGACCTCTTGAGGCTCTAAAACTTCTTGAATGGACTTTACCAAGCCATATGATCATTATGGACCATGATCCCACCATTTTAACACCTTTTAAATCAAAATTCAAACCACATTTGACTTTTCCTGCTCGAAAACCCTAATCGGGTATCCTGAACTTCACTGCTTTTGATTCCAAGGTGACAACCTCAAATTGGATTCATGCTTGATCCAATGGAATATTCTTGATGACATGGAGACCCAATATCAAAGAAAACCAATCCAAAACATTGACTGGTCAACCCTCGAAATCTTGATTTCGGCTGTACAAAACCCTAATCCTACTGTAACTTGACAAAGACCACTTGAAAAGGGTTAAGGTTAGATAAACATGTGAACATGCTCCTAAAATTATGATGAAGATCTAAGGGGTCAAAATTTGGGGTATGACAAGGATCTTGTTGGAAGGAGGGGCTAAGATGTTTGCTTTATTTGCATCATTATTAGTTGACGGAAAAGTGTCATTGAAGGAGTTGGCGGTGGTGAATGAATTTCCGAAAGTGTTCCCTGAGGATATGACAGAGTTACCTCTGAATAGAGAAGATGAGTTTAGCATTGATCTTGTACCTGGTACGAGGCCTATATCTATGGCGCCGTACAGGATGTCGGCAGGGGAATTGGTTGAATTGAAGTCTCAGATTGGAGAGTTGTTGGATAGGAATTTTATCAGGCCAAGTGTGTCACCGTGGGGAGCTCCAGTGTTGTTGGTGAAGAAGAAGGATGGTAGTATGCGGTTGTGCATCGATTACCGTCAGTTGAATAAAGTGACCATCAAGAACAAATATCCTCTTCCAAGGATTGATGATTTGATGGATCAGTTGGTGAGAGCTCGTATGTTCAGTAAGATTGATTTGAGGTCGGGTTACCATCAGATTAGAGTGAAGGAAGGTGATATTCATAAGACCGCATTTAGAACTCGATACGGACATTACGAGTATGCGGTAATGCCTTTTGGAGTGTCGAATGCGCCGGGAGTGTTCATGGAGTACATGTAACAGATCTTCCATTCTTATTTGAATCAGTTTATTGTTGTGTTCATTGACGATATACTGATTTATTCGAAGTCTGAGGAAGAGCATGCAGGACATTTGAGAATTGCCTTGCAAGTGTTGAAGGATAATAAGCTGTTTGCGAAACTGTCGAAGTGTGAGTTTTGGTTGAAGACGGTGAGTTTCTTGGGCCATGTAGTATCCGGTGATGGTATATCGGTAGATCCATCCAAGGTGAGTGCAGTATTGCAGTGGGAACCGCCGAAGACAGCAACGGAGGTTAGAAGCTTTTTGGGTTTGGCAGGGTACTATCGAAGATTTATTGAAGGTTTTTCTACTTTGGTGTTGCCATTGACTCAGTTGACGAGGAAGAACCAAGTTTTTGTGTGGGATGCCGCTTGTGTAGAAAGCTTTGTGGAATTGAAGAAGAGATTGACTACGGCACCGGTGTTAGTGTTACCGACTCCGAGTGAACCGTTTGTGGTGTATTGCGATGCGTCTAAGATGGGATTAGGCGGAGTTCTTATGCAGAATGGTAAAGTAGTGGCGTATGCTTCACGGAAACTGAGGGTGCATGAGCAAAATTATCCTACTCATGATCTTGAGTTGGCTACGGTCGTTTTTGTGTTGAAGATCTGGAGGCATTATTTGTATGGTTCGATATTTGAGTTGTTCAGCGATCATAAAAGTCTGAAGTATCTGTTTGATTAGAAAGAGCTGAATATGAGGCAGAGGAGATGGTTAGAATTCTTGAAGGATTATGATTTTAGCCTAAGTTATCATCCAGGAAAGGCTAATGTGGTAGCCGATGCTTTGAGTAGGAAGGTGATTCATATGTCGGCTATGATGGTGAAAGAGATGGAGCTTATTGAGCAGTTCAGAGATTTGAGCATGGTTTGTGAAACTTCGGCAGATTGCGTGATGTTGGGCAAGTTGCAAGTGAATAATGATTTCTTGGACATGATCAGAGAAGGTCAGAAGCTTGATGTGAAGCTAGTGGATGTGATGTCAGGAGTGGGAAGAGACTCCGATAGTGATTTCAAGTTGGATGGTTCAGGTGTGTTGAGGTTCCGAGGTAGGATTTGTGTGTCGGATAATGATGACCTAAATAAGTCGATTCTGAGTGAAGGACATTGTAGTATGTTGAGTATTCATATAGGAGCTACGAAGATGTATCATGATTTGAAAAAGATGTTTTGGTGGTCAGGTATAAAGAGGGATATAGCTCAGTTTGTTTATGCCTGTTTGACGTGTCAGAAATCGAAGGTGGAGTACCAGAAGCCTAGTGGATTGATGCAACCGTTAGAGATTCCAGTCTGGAAGTGGGATTGTATCACCATGGATTTTTTTATAGGATTTCCGAACACTGCAAGAGGATTTGATGCCATTTGGGTAATTATGGATCGACTTACGAAGTCTGCACATTTTGTGCCGGTTAATATAAGTTTTCCGTTGGAGAAGCTGGCGGAGATTTATGTTCGAGTGACTATGAAGCTTCATGGTGTGTCGTCGAGTATTGTGTCGGATAGAGATCTGAGGTTTACGTCAGAATTTTGGAAGAGTTTGCAGGAAGTTTTGGGTACCAAGTTGAAGCTGAGTTCAGCTTATCATCCACAGACTGATGGTCAGTCGGAGAGGACTATTCAGACGTTGGAGGATTTGTTACGGGCATGTGTATTGGAAAAAGTTGGTGCATGGAATACTCATTTGCCATTGATTGAGTTCACGTACAACAACAGTTACCATTCCAGTATCGGGATGGCACCGTTTGAGGCTCTTTATGGTAGGAGATGCAAAACTCCTTTGTGTTGGCATGAGTCGGGTGAGAATGTGGTTTTGGGGCCAGAGATTGTGCAGCAGACCACTGAGACAGTTCAGATGATCCGTGAGAAGTTAAAAGCGTCTCAGGATAGGCAGAAGAGTTATCACGATAACCGGAGGAAAGAGTTGGAATTCAGTGAAGGTGATCACGTGTTCCTGAGGGTTAACCCCGTGACTGGTGTAATTCGTGCGTTGAAGTCCAAGAAGCTGGATCCAAAGTTTATTAGGCCGTATCAGATTTTGCAGAGAGTTGGTGTTGTGGCTTATAGGGTGGCGTTGCCGCCTGAGCTTTCGAACCTGCATGACGTGTTTCATGTGTCGCAACTTCGGAAGTATGTCGCGGATCCGTCTCATGTGATTCAGAGAGATGAAGTGCAAGTCCGGGAGAATCTCACTATTGAGATGATGCCGTTGAGGATCGAGGATCGTAAGATGAAGCGACTCAGAGGGAAAGAGATAACTTTGGTGAGAGTGGTTTGGGGAGGTGCTACAGGAGGCAGTGTGATCTGGGAGTTAGAAATCAGGATGCGGTAAGCGTATCCAGAATTGTTTCCATCAGGTATTTTCGAGGATGAAAATAATTAAAGTGGGGGAGAGTTGTAACGCCCATTTTAACTATTTGAGTTTTTCCGGTGTTATTTTACTTATCGGCGTGCTTTGTGTGGAAGTGTTGAGAAATAAGGAACATAATATTAATATCATATAATTGATAATGATAATAATTGATAATTAATATTAATATTGATATTAGTATTATTATTATTATTATTATTATTAATATTAATATTAATATTATGAATTTTTATATTAATTTTGGAATTAAAAGAAAATGAGGATTTATTTGGAATTAAGGGTAGAAGTGGCATTTGGGGAAGAATCAGAGAAAGAAGAACACGATCCAAGAGGAACACAGTCAAGGAGAAGAACACGAATCAAGGAAAGTAAGCTTGAGGAAGAAGAAGGAGGGAGCTAGGCTTTGGATTCTTGAAGTTTCTTCAATCAAAGCTGCATTTGAGGTAAGGGGAGGGGGGGAATCGGGTCGGAATTGGTAGAGTACATGAATTCTAGGTAGAAGGGGATTTCCCTAACCCCATAAGTTGATGATTCTGTTTGTTGTGTTTGCATAATTCTGAATGTGTGATTAGCTGGTTGAATCTATTGCATGCGTTGGTGAACTAATCGTTTGGTGATTTGGGGATTTCGGGTAATTGCAGTGTTTATGCCGGAAATGAATTAAATGAGTAGAGCTGACATTTAATCGGGTTAAATCGAGGATAGATTATTTAGTTAGGTTGTAGAATATTGGTCTGATATGATGGGGACTGGTTTGAGTGTAATCGGATGAGTTCGGAGCATTTTGCCGACTCTGAGCAATATTATTTTTCTGAATTCGCAGGCGTTCGCCAGCACCTTCGCTGAGCGAACTGGGGGCGAACCTTCGCCAGGCGAACTGGGAATCGAGTGCTTCTAGTAGCCACTGTATGCATTCTCTAGGGAGTTCGTTGGGCGAGCTAGTATCAAGTCTTCGATGGGGGATTCGCCGAGCGAACGGGTAGGAGCATTCGCTGCGGGGCCTCGCCAGGCGAATGAGCCAGCGAGCGTGACAGAATGTTGTGTTTTGAGCTGTGCTGTTTGGTTCTCTCGTAATGTTGGACTCTTGTTGGTCATTGTAACACCCCCTTCTATACCCCAAATAAATGCATATAAAACAATTAAGCACATATAAGTTATCAGAGTAAAAAGGTTTTATAATCAGGTATAAAAGAAGAATGCCACAATTTCACCAATAAAACACTTTCACAATTTGCTCCATAAAATATGTAACATTTTCAATTTAAGCGGAAGATAAAATCATTTAATCAGTTCCAAATATTAACTCACGTACACATAAGCTATCCAATTTAACATATATCATATCAGCTGATACACCGCAATGTATCACAAAAGAATGACTGCACTAGTCTAACTACCCGGTGTTACATATCAGAGCAGTAGACTCAAAAGAATGAAGACTATTCTTCACAAAAGGACTCCAGCATCCTAATCTGCAATGCCTCATAGAGCATTATAAAACAGCAGAAGGGTGAGAAATATAACCATAATAATCAAAGCATAAGAATATATATATATATAGGTAATCATATAACACATATTCACATTTCTCACCACACTTCATTCTCTTAGTCATATATACTACCACACATGTATATATACAAACATGGATATCCACAAGCATTCCCACATTATGTATACACTTACAATTTCCACAATCTCATCATCCACACATAAGCATCACTTCATGCATATGTCATATATCAATGTGACTCAACAACTCAATGCAACTCATGCAATGCGGTACCGACTCTCGTTATCTTTTTTCGGTTTTTACATTAAACCGGGTCCACACTTCTAGACCGATAACCCGTTATCTTTTTTCGGTTTTTACATTAAACCGGGTCCACACTTCTAGACCGATAACCACAAAGGCCCGTCCTCTAAGCCTTCAAACCCACACTTCTAGGTTTGGGACAAGCCACTAGTTTCCACGAAACTAACAGACATTGCCTCTTGACTAAATGATGCATGTACAATCAACCACAACAAATGCACTTAAGACCGACATCTTAATCTCATGCATTTACATAATTCATCACTTCAAGAATTACACAATGATTGTACATACAACATATATCAAACATTTATCAATGTATTCATTTCACACATCATCATATTCAACAACAATGCACACATATCACATATGTTCCCATGCATTCACACCACAATCGCATACATATATGCACTCGCAATTCATTAGACGATACACATACATTTCTCATTGTATTCCCATGTGTCTCTAATTATCACAAAAATCAAGGTATTCTCATTACAATACCAATCATACAATTATAAGTTATGCACACATATTCAAAATGTTCTCATGCATACTCATTACATAATTGTACACAACAATCAAACATCCACAACTCTAGGATTCACGCCCGAAGGCTACCCACAGCACATGTTATCGTAATAGTTCACATACTCATTCATAACATAGAAGTATAAACATATACGAATCAACCAAACAATCACCATTTGGATAACACAGCAAAGGAAATGTACTGCCACATTCGCCTTCATTCGCCTGGCGAACCCTCGCAGCGAACCTTCGCCTGGCCTTCGCCTGGCGAACTCTCTCAGCGAACACTCGCTAGGCTTCGCCTGGCGAGACTTCCCAGCGAGCCCAAGTCAGTAGCTACTGACTTCATTCGCCACCATTCGCCAGCACCTTCGCTGGGCGAACCTTCGCCATCCCACTTCGCCTGGCGAGCCCACCAGCGAAGTCTACTGGGACTTAAATATAATTATTCGCCAACATTCGCTAGGCTTCGCCTGGCGAAGCTTCGCCTTCGCTCGCCTGGCGAGAGCCAGCGAACCTGCGCAGAACAGAACCCTATCCTGTTCCACCTCCACCATCCACCATCATCCAACTTCTCACACAACAAAATCAGTACAAACAGCATCAACACATGTTACCCAACTATTCTACGGCATTATTGCTCAGTTTCAACCGATTAAATCATCAATCTACCGATTATTCCAACCTTTGCCCTAATTGGAAAGTGATGAAAACTCTACCAAAACCCCAACCCAACATACATAACATCATACAATGATCAAATAGAAACATTTCTCACCCTTACCTCGATTAATCGGAGCTTTGATGTTGGTTCTTGATGATTTCCACTTTTCCTCTTCTTCTCTTCTCTTTCTCTCCTTTCTTCTTCTTTCCTCTTTCTTTCCAAATGTTTTCTATCTTTCTTTTCTTTTCTTTCTCTCTTATATATTTCCTTCATTTTCCTTCCTCTCCAATTCCTTCTTAATTCTCTATTAATCCCAATTAATAAAAATTAATTTCCAACATTGATAAAATCCCACTAAATAAATTAATTACTACAATTAATTATTTAATGAAATTTGGGCTGTTACAGTCATGGTTGATTATGGTAGTGGTATTGAACTATGGGGAGTATATGTATGGTGTGGAATATGATTTCCTTGATATTCGTTTAATTTGAATGATTGAAAATTGGTGTATGTGATTGCGTATGAATATGGTGATGTGTGATATATAAATATATATATGATGTGTGATGAGATGTGACCAGTAGAATCGTGTACACTTAGTGTGTTTGATGTTGTGTGTTGTGCATTGGGGTTATGCATAGCATGGTGTGATGAGGTGCTCTTGTGTGGAGGGTGATGGCCTAGTGTCCATCGGTAGCAATAATGTGCTCCTGTGTGGAGGGTGATGGCCAGGTTCCCATCGGTGATTGTGAGGGATAGATCATGTCTCAAGGGAGCGTAAGTGATCTATCCTGTTTATGATGTGCTCATGTGTGGAGGGTGATGGCCTAGTGCCCATCGGTGATGATGATATGTTCCTTCGGGAAAGGGTGATGGTCAGGTGCCCATCGTGTTATTGTTGAGTCGCTACCGCATATCATGGGTTGAGTTGCATGTGTTTCATTGTCTTATATGCTATGTTGGTATGGGACAGTAGGTCTGGGTTGATGTATGTGAATGATAATTGTGTGATTTACTGCCTTTTATTCATGTACGTTATTACCGTTATATTTTGATCGTGATTTCTCACCCCTTGCTTTTGTTGTGGTCTGTGCTTCTTCGAAAGTACAGATAATCCAGGTGTGTAGCTAGCTTGGTTTGTGGCGAGTCGTAGGGATGCTCTGATATGTAACACCGGGGCTTTGGGGAGTTTTATGTCTATCTGATGATTTTGTGTGCCCTTGTGGCGTATCGTGTCTGATGAATCCTTTTTGGTGGATATGTTTGTATATTTTGACTTGACCGATTATGGTGTATATGATGTATATATGTATCTACATGACGAATTCCGCTGTATATATTTTGAAAAAGTATTTAATGAAGTATTTTGTGGAGTTTTCATCTGTGACATCCTGTTTGGTGTGCTAACTCTGATATTTAATTGTTTGATTTATTTGCATTTATGTTATTTTGGAAAACAGGGTGTTACACACATGATCCTTCTGTTCACATTTCCTCACATATCAAATATATATATATATATATATATATATATATATATATATATATATATATATATATATATATATATATATATATATATATATATATATATATATATATATATATATATATATATATATATATATATATATATATATATATATATATATATATATATATATATATATATATATATATATATATATATATATATATATATATATATATACATACATATTCCACACATCACCACATTCATGTATAATAACATACACCCATTGAATTATTCTAATTAAACGAATATCAAGGAAATCATGTTCCACACCACACATACACTCTCCACAGTTCATTATCAATCTCATATTCAGTCATGACCAACAAGGGTCCAATAACACCAGAGAGCAGAACAGAACAACACCAAAAACACAAATTACTATCATGCTCGCTGGCTCACTCGCCTAGCGAAGCATCAGTGAATGCTCGCTACTCGCTCGCCCAGCGAACTCCCTAGCGAAGGAAGACAGTGGCTACTGGAAGCACTCGCTTCCCATTTCGCCTAGCGAAACATCAGCGAATGTTCGCTATTCGCTCGCCTAGTGAAAGTGTTGGCGAATGTCTGCGATTTCACAAAAACCCCACTGTTCAGAATCGGTAAAACTCTCTGAAACCACCCGATTTAACTCAAACTAGTTCCCACAACACTAATGCGACTTGGCTACATAATCTATTCCAAATTTCACTCGATAAAACTTCAGCTCTACCGATTAACTCGTTTCCGGCTTAAAATGATAAATTACCTGTAAGCCCCAAATCACCCCAACAATCACATGCAACAAACCTATCTTATCATCAACAAACTCAAAATCACAACAACACAACTATTCAGTTCATCAGAACCTATGGGGTTAGGGAAATCCCCTTCTACCTAGAATTCATGCAATACCAATTTTCGACCCGATTCTCCCCCCTCCCCTTACCTCGATAACTCGAACAAGTTGTAGAAGATTCAGAAATCCCAGCTTTCCTCTTCCTCCTTGATCCTTCTATGCAAAACCCTCTTCCACTTGACTTGTTCTTCTTCTTGTTTTCCCCCCAAGATGATCGTGTTAATCTTCTTCCCCAACTCCAAATACCCCTTATTCCAAAATTCTTCTTATTTTCTTAATAATAATAATAATAATAATAATAATAATTAATAATAATAATAACAATACTATTATTAATTAAATTATTATGACTAAATATTATTACTAATACCAAAGTCCAAAATTATCCATTAAACTCCAACTTAAGGGCTACTCACCCCGCACTCGAACACGCTCCCACAAAAAGGCACCACAAATAAAATAACACAGAAAACAAAATAATTAAAATGGGCGTTACAGTTGTGGTATACACTGAATACGTTTATGACATTGTAAATAGTGGATAAGTGCAAGAAAGCATCATGTCAAACATTTGAACATGCCATAATGACATTGGAGCAAGACATACAGAAAGCTTGAAACTTTCTGCAGCCGCACCAACCTCTATGTAATTTGACCCAGTACTATCTCACTGGCTTCCCTTCATTATGGTTTGTTGTCTCCTCGACACTGGAACTGTAGTTATAATTGTCAAATCTTGTGACCATAAGCGTGTTAGCTTTGATAGTTTCCTCTTTCACAACTTTCATGTAGCTTTCACTGAACAATTTCCCCGATTCTAATATAGAACTCTATTTTTTTACCTCTGGTTGCAAACTCTGATCCCAACCTAAAATAGGTTGTTCTCACCAACACGGTTATGTGTAGGTTTCTAATGCATTTGAAGACAAAGTTCATTGATTCCACAAGATTTGTTTCCATGTGGCCCCCTCGTCAAATGCCTTAATCCACTTCTCTACTGGAAAATTATCGACCCCACCATAATGCATCATTATTTGACAATTTGATTCCCTCACGGTAGTGTCTCAATGATGGCTAATCTAAAGCATACCATGCGTCCAACTCTTTTTTTCCAAAGACTCTTGCCTTTGATTTCCCACATAAAGTTTGTGCAATATGTCGAATGCAGTAGATATGCGTAGAAGGAGGATTTTTATAACCATTATTAGGATTATTGTATGCACTTTTAATAGATGCATGCATTTCTAAAGTCAAATAGAGGTTGGGTTGTAGAGAAACATGTGTTCTAGGATTCTTGAAAAAGAAACTCCAACCACCACCAGTCTCACCTTGAACCAGAGCGAAGACAATTGGAAAGATATTATTATTGTCGTCTTGTGCCACTGCCATAAGTAATGTTCCATTATATTTTTTGTTCGACCAAGTTCCACCAATTTGAATAATAGGTTTGTAGAATGCAAAAACCTTTGATGAATGGTTGAAACGCCTAAAAGTGTCGATTAAATATTCTATTTCCATTAACAAAAATTTTGTCATGCATATATGCCGACAATATTTTCGTAATTGCAACAGTTCCTGGAGGATATATCTGAAGTGCCACAAAATATTATATAAGTTCTTTGTACAAAGCCTCCCAATTTTTGTATACATGTTTAAAAGCCTTTGCCCTTGCAATCCATGTTTTCATGTACGAGGGGTTATAATTGTATCATGCAATGATATGGTAGATTATTGTACTCACTTTTAAAGACGAGTCCTTATTTACGAGAGGCAAAAATTCTTAGCATATCATTTGAGAGCTTAGTTTATGATGATCTTGTAGAATAGTAGTGGTAGTGCAAGTGTGAGGTGGATCCATGTAACTTATCTCCCAAGAATCATTTCTTTTACAGTAAGACGTTGCCAACTGAAACATGTAAAGCTCATTACGATGCAGAATGACGTACATCCCCGCATCAGTGTGATATATAGTATAATCAATAGAGTTTTTCATGTGAAACATTTTTATATCTCGTACACAATCTTCTTTTGTGCAGAACCCATCTCCCACTTTTAACCCACCCTCTGAATGCATATACTGGTTGTAAAAAAATATCCAAGGATGACTCATCTTCATTCAAGTTCAAGTTTGTAATGTGTTGAGACGAAAAATATACATGGCTTAAAGGTAATGGCTCTAGATCGTCATTTTTAGTGTTATAGTTCAACATATAATCGACATCTGTCTCTCTTTTTTCTTCTTCTTCGTCGTCAACGACATCGACATATGTCATTGAAGTTGGTAGTTCAGCTTGATCAAATATTTGAGACATGTCAAATATTTGTGACTATTCAACAATTTGAGATTGTTGAGACAATTGAGGTTGTTGAAGTAAAATATACAACTTAATATAGTTGAACCTATAATGTTCATGACTAACAAACATATTTTCAACATCATCATCATCTTGAACCTTTAGCTGAAAAAATTTGACGTGATTATTTTCATAAAATACTGGATTTTGATATATAATTTGTGACACTACACCAAACCTTAACTTTGTATTTATTCTCACTTTCAAATGCAAAATAAAAAGATAAAAGTCAGATGAATGCAAGCTTGAAAGTGCATGGTCAAAATTTGGGATATGACTATATTCAGTAGTGTTGCACATTGTTGATCTTGTTATTTCATCATTTAGATAGAGACGCTGAACACCTCTATCTTCTTGAGCATTCCTTTTTTTAAAAAAATTTCTTGTTAAAGATTCAAGTAGAACCTTCAGCTCCTAATATAGCAGATTTCAGGGAACTAGCCGTTGAGAGAAATAACTTGATCAAATGTCTTTGTTCTTCTCTAAAGTACAAGATACGTTGAGGGTAGATACACAGAAGATCTTGATCCATTCTGTAACTTGTATAACCAAAGTGTCTTCAGAATTATCCTGTATTATAGAGCCGTTGAAAGTGGTTATCCGTAAAGCATGTAAACATTTCTTGAGCCTTGTGATCATAGATTCTACCTGACGAGCTGAGTTGACATTACAGGTTACTTTCTCTAGTACGGATAGCTTCAACTTTGCTACATCTTCTGAACAATCTTCAGAAGCCAATACTATTACCAAGTGTAGAAATAATGAGTTTCTTCTTTTGATGTTGAGGCCTTCAGCTTCAGAGTCTCCACCAGATAACACTTAGTTAGAGTTCTTTCAGATTCTATGTCATCAGGACCACATAGCTTGTAACACCCTTACTAAACCCCACGGAAAATTTATGAATAATCAGAGTAAATAGTCATGCATTCACAAAAGGGCGTCACACATAACTTTAAAACATAAAAAACCACCTGCCATGCTCATTAACACTTCAATAAATAATCATGCTTTTCAAAGTTTCACTTTGCATGTAACAGCGAATTCAATTATATCACAATCTCCGTAAAAGAAACATTTGAATTCACCACCTAAATCAACATCATTAGGCATTGGGGCCAACATCATAATAATTCGATAAATATAAAAACATAGTATAGAGTACATAATATATCTCTAAAATATATAAACCAAGCGATCCCAGTGTTACATGACCAGAGCATGACTTGACCCAACGACTAGATACATATACAATGTATCACAAAAGAATCCTATACATCCTAGCTAACCGACCAAAAAATAAAGGCACACTTCACAAAAAGGACTTCCAGCCAACCTACTCTGCAATGCCTCATAGGGCACCATAAAATAGCAGAAGGGTGAGAAATATTATCATAATAATCAATGCATATAATTATATATAAATACACAAGCATATAATACACATATTCCACATTTTTCACCCAATTCATCATACACATCACATTGTATATATAAACAAATATGGATAATCACCAAGCATATTTCATCATGCATACATCCTAAATTCTCAATTCAACAATTCATACACATATGCACACTTCCATACAACAAGTATACCTATGCAATGTGACTCAATGCAGCTCAATGCAACTCATGCCATGTGGTAACAACACTTGTTATCATTTTTCGATTTTTACACTTAAACTGGGTCCGTTCCCTAGATCGATAACAACAAAAGCCCATTCCCTAAGATTTCAAACCCCGCTCTAGGTTTGGGACAAGTCACTAGTCTCCACGAAACTAGCATGTATTGCCATTTGACCAAATGATGCGTATGCAATCAACAATCATATGCACTTAAGACCGTTCTCGCATTTTAATCCCATGCATACTCAAATAATTCATCACACAAGAATTATAACATGATGGAACACACAACACAAATCATAATAATCAAAGTATTCATACTTTTAACATCATCACTACATTCATCAAGTAGTACACAAGAATCAAATAGATTCAATCACAAATACATATTCCTAAATTCTTCACATACAATCGCAAACAATCGATATGCATTCACATTATCGCGCCAAACGGCAACGAACTCCATCACAATCATCATACACTTTTAATCAATTTAAACAATGCATATATTTTCCGAAAGGCCACATTTCACAATCGATTCTATAATCTAGGTTGCACGTCATACGGCTACTCACAGCATAACATATCACAACATACAACTATGCAAATCAGAAAGACTGATCATACTCGGGCCGAACAATCAACGTTGGATGGAAACACAACAAGAAATAAGAATGTTGTCACGTTCGCTACACCACTCGCCTAGCGAGTCCTTGGCGAACACTCGCTACTGGTTCGCCTAGCGAACAAGCTCGCGAAGGGAGTCTGGGAGCTACTGGAAGTGCTCGCTACCTGCTCGCTTAGCGAGGTCCTAGCGAACCATTCGCTACCTCACTCGCTACCAGCGAGATTGGATCATTTGGTTCTGCCCAAGTCTGGGATCGTTCGCTACTAGCTTGCTGCTGGCTCGCTTGGCGAATAACTCGCCACCCTGCTCGCCTAGCGAAGGTGCTAGCGAGCGTCTGCGTTGTTCAAAACCCTCAATTTCCAAAATCCTCAGAAACTCATAAAATCGCCCGATTCAAAACCTACAAGTTCTAGTAGACTTAGCCCAACAATCCTCGACTAAACTACGCCATTTAATCCAACTTCTAACCGTTCAAACATCGATTTCTATCGATTAAATCCATTTCTGCCCTAGAATGGAAATGTAGAAAAACACCCAAACAATCCAAACAAGTCATACATAATCATATACATTGATACGATAATAAGATTTCACACCCTTACCCGATTAAATTGACTCCTAAGGGTTGATCTTGATGAATCCAAGCTTTCCTCTTTTTTCCTTCTCTTTTCTCTTCTTCCTCTTTCTTTCTCTCATTTCCTTCTTTTCTTTCTATCCTTTCTTTTCTCTCTTCTTTCTCTTATATCTCTTTCTATTCTATTCCTATCCATCATATTTTCTTCTCTCAAAATATCTACCCATTCATTTAAATCAAAGAAATCACATAAATCAATTAATTGACATAAATAATTAATTATTAAAAATTGGGTTGTTACAACTCTCTTCCACTTAATAGATTTTCGCCCTCGAAAATTACCTTAAACGAATAATTCGGGATAAGACTCCCTCATCTGACTCTCAAGCTCCCAAGTCACACTTCCACCAGCCGGTCCTCCCCAAGCGACCTTCACCAAAGCAATCTCTTTACCTCGAAGTTGCTTCAACTCCCGATCCTCTATCCGCTTAGGTGCTGTTTCCACGGTCAGTTTATCTCTCACATGCACATCATCTACTTGGACTACATGAGACGGATCCGCAACATATTTCCTCAACTGAGATACATGGAACACGTCATGGAGATTAGCAAGCGACGGTGGTAAAGCAACCCGATAGGCTACCTCTCCTATCCTCTGCAAAATCTGATAAGGACCAATAAAACGCGACGTCAACTTACGCGACTTCAACGCTCTACCAACACCAGTTATTGGAGTAACTCGAAGAAACACGTGATCTCCTTCCTGAAATTCAAGTGCTTTCCTCCTCTTGTCATGATAACTCTTTTGACGAATCTGAGAAATCTTCATCTTCTCTTGAATCATCTTAATCTTATCGGTAGTCTGCTGGACTATCTCGGGTCCAACCACAAAACTCTCTCCAGACTCATACTAACACAATGGCGTCCTACACCGTCTACCATATAATGCCTCAAACGGTGCCATACCAATACTCGAATGAGAACTGTTATTGTAAGTAAATTCAATCAAAGGTAAGTAGCTATCCCAAGCTCCTCCCTTCTCCAATACACAAGCTCTCAAAAGATCCTCAAGTTATTGAATCATCATCTCCGTCTGACCATTGGTCTGCGGGTGATAAGCAGAACTCAAACATAACTTCGTACCCAAAGCACTTTGCAAACTCTCCCAAAATCTCGAAGTAAACCTCGGGTCTCTATCTGACACAATGCTAGACGAAATACCATGCAAAATGACAATCCTTTCAATGTACAGCTTTGCCAATCTCTCCAACGGGTAATCCATTCGTATAGGAATAAAGTGAGCAGATTTGGTCAATCTATCTACAATAACCCAGATAGCTTCAAAGTTACTCGGAGTCCTAGGTAAACCAGACACAAAATCCATAGATATGCTATCCCATTTCCACTCAAGAATAAACAACGGTTGCATCAAGCCCGACGGTTTCTGATGCTCAATCTTTGACTTCTGAAAAGTCAAGCAAGAATACACAAACTCGGCAATATTCTTCTTCATACGAGGCCACCAAAATATTTTCCTCAAATATTGATACATCTTAGTAGCACCCGGATGAATACTCAATCCACTATGATGCCCTTCTTCAAGAATACTCTTCTTAAGCTCAACAATATCAGGAATACAAACTCTGTCACGACATCTCATGATACCATTTTCATCAATCCAAAAATCACCACCTTGACCTTGATTGATCAAAGTCAACCGATCAACTAAACCCAAATCGGATTTCTATCCTTCTCGAATCTCGTCAAGAATACCACTGGTAAGCTTTAATATACCAAGCTTAATTCCATAAGAAGTATTCTCACACACTAAGATCAAATCATGAAATTGCTCAATCATTTCCAACTCTTTCACCATCATCATCGACATATGCAACAATTTCCTACTCAATGCATCAGCTACCACATTTGCTTTACCCTGATGGTAATTCAAACCAAAATCATAATCCTTCAGAAGTTCCAACCATCTCCTCTGCCTTGCATTCAATTCTTTCTGATCAAAGAAATACTTCAAACTCTTATGATCACTAAATACCTCAAATCTCGAACCAAACAAATAATGCCTCCAAAGCTTCAGCACAAATACAACGGCGACCAACTCTAAGTCATGCGTCGGATAATTTCTCTCATGTACTTTGAGTTGCCTCGAAGCATAAGCTACAACTTGTTTATTTTTCATCAACACACCTCCTAAACCCATCAAAGAAGCATCACAATACACGACAAACAGTACTGTCGGATTCGGCAAAATTAAAACAGGAGTTATCGTCAATCTTTTCTTAAGCTCTTGAAAACTTTCTTCACACTTTGCATCCCAAACAAAAGCTTGACCTTTCCTAGTCAACTACGTCAACGGTAATGATAACTTGGCAAATCCTTCAATGAATTTCTGATAATAACCTGTCAAACCAAGAAAACTTCTAATCTCAAAAACTGATTTTGGAGTTTCCCATTGCGATACCGCTTCAACCTTCGACGGATCAACTGCAATACCTCTACTCGAAATCACATGACCAAGGAAACTCACTTCCTTCAACCAAAATTCACACTTAGGAAGTTTAGCATACAACTGCTTCTCTTTTAACATAGATAACACAATCCTCAAATGCCCGGCATGTTCTTCTTCACCCTTCGAATAAATCAAAATATCATCAATGAACACAACCACAAACTTGTCCAAATTAAGGATGGAAAATTCTATTCATGTACTCCATAAATACACCTGGTGCATTAGTCACACCAAATGGCATCACATAATACTCATAATGTCCATACCTCGTTCTAAAAGCAGTCTTCTGAATATCTTTGGCCTTCACACGAATCTGATGATACCCAGATCTCAGATCTATCTTACTAAAGACACTCGCACCAATCAACTGATCCATCAAATCATCAATCCTCAGAAGTGGATACTTATTCTTGATGGTCATCTTGTTCAATTGTCTGTAGTCCACACAAAGTCTCATAGAACATTCTTTCTTTTTAACCAACAGAATTGGTGCACCCCATGGTGACACACTTGAACGAATAAACCTCTTCTCAAGTAGATCTTTAAGTTGAATCTTCAACTCTTCCAGTTTCGATGCGGACATACGATATGGAGCCATCGATATCGGACTAGTTCCAGGAATTAAGTCGATCACAAACTCCATTTCTCGTTCCGGCGGTAAATTTCTTATCTCATCAGGAAAAACTTCTGGAAATATCTAAACCAAGCGATCCCAGTGTTACATGACCAGAGCATGACTCGACCCAACGACTAGATACATATACAATGTATCACAAAATAATCCTATATATCCTAGCTAACCGACCAAAAGATGAAGGCACGCTTCACAAAAAGGACTTCCAGCCAACCTACTCTGCAATGCCTCATAGGGCACCATAAAACAACAGAAGGGTGAGAAATATTATCAAAATAATCAATGCATATAATCATATATAAATACACAAGCATATAATACATATATTTCACATTTTTCACCCAATTCATCATACACATCACAATGTATATATAAATAAATATGGATAATCACCAAGCATATTTCATCATGCATACATCCTAAATTCTCAATTCAACAATTCATACACATATGCACACTTCCATACAACAATTATACCTATGCAATGTGACTCAATGCAGCTCAATGCAGCTCATGCCATGTGGTACCAACACTTGTTATCATTTTTCGGTTTTTACACTTAAACTGGGTCCGTTCCCTAGACCGATAACAACAAAAGCCCATTCCCTAAGCTTTCAAACCCCGCTCTAGGTTTGGGACAAGTCACTAGTCTCCACAAAACTAGCAAGTATAACCTCTTGACCAAATGATGCGTATGCAATCAACAATCATATGCACTTAAGACCGTTCTCGCATCTTAATCCCATGCATACTCAAATAATTCATCACACAAGAATTATAACATGATTGCACACACAACACATATCATAATAATCAAAGTATTCATACTTTCAACATCATCACTACATTCATCAAGTAGTACACAAGAATCAAATAGATTCAATCACAAATACATATTCCTAAATTCTTCACATACAATCGCATACAATCGATATGCATTCACATTATCGCGCAAAATGGCAACGAACTCCATCACAATCATCATACACTTTTAATCAATCTAAACAATGCATATATATGCCAAAAGGACACATTTCACAATCGATTCTATAATCTAGGATGCACGCCATACGGCTACCCACAACATAACATATCACAACATACAACTATGCAAATCAGAAAGACTGATCATACTCGAGCCGAACAATCAACGTTGGATGGAAACACAACAAGAAATAAGAATGTTGTCACGTTCGCTACACCACTCGCCTAGCGAGTCCTTGGCGAACACTCGCTACGGGTTCGCCTAGCGAACAAGCTCGCGAAGGGAGTCTGGGAGCTACCGGAAGTGCTCGCTACCTGCTCGCTTAGCGAGGTCCTAGCGAATCATTTGCTACCTCACTCGCTACCAGCGAGATTGGATCATTTGGTTCTGCCCAAGTCTGGGATTGTTCGCTACTAGCTTGCTGCTGGCTCGCCTGGCGAATAACTCGCCACCCTGCTCGCCTAGCAACGGTGCTAGCGAGCGTCTGCGTTGTTCAAAACCCTCAATTTCCAAAATCCTCAGAAACTTATAAAATCGCCTGATTCAAAACCTACAAGTTCTAGTAGACTTAGTCCAACAATTCTCGACTAAACTACGCCATTTAATCCAACTTCTAACCATTCAAACATCGATTTCTATCGATTAAACCCATTTCTGCCCTAGAATGGAAATGTAGAAAAACACCTAAACAATCCAAACAAGTCATACATAATCATATACATTGATAAGATAATAAGATTTCACACCCTTACCCGATTAAATCGACTCCTAAGGGTTGATCTTGATGAATCCAAGCTTTCTTCTCTTTTCCTTCTCTTTTCTCTTCTTCCTCTTTCTTTCTCTCCTTTCCTTCTTTTCTTTCTATCCTTTCTTTTCTCTTCTCTTTCTCTTATATCTCTTTCTATTCTATTCCTCTCCATCATATTTTCTTCTCTCAAAATATCTACCCATTCATTTAAATCAAAGAAATCACATAAATCAATTAGTTGACATAAATAATTAATTATTAAAAGTTGGGTTGTTACATAGCTCAGCTTTACTCAAGTGTGTATTCCTATAAGATTCTGATTGTATCTTTTAAGTGAGAGAGCCTGCATACTTGAACACACATTAGATAACACCATTGTTCTTTTAATACTTATGTTATCATCAAAACTAAGGATATATATCATGAACAGATCTTGTTCTAACAGATTTGTTGTGAGAAATCAAGAGTTAAAGTTCTACAAGTTGAAGAAAATGTTATATGGTTTGAAGCAAGCTCCAAGAGCTTGGAACAAGAGAATATATGGTTTTCTAAAGGAGGTTGGCTTCAAGAAATGTGTATTTAAGCATAGCGTGTATGTGAAGAAGGATACAAGTGAAAGA
The DNA here is from genome assembly GCA_963859935.3 of Lathyrus sativus. Lineage (NCBI taxonomy): Eukaryota > Viridiplantae > Streptophyta > Magnoliopsida > Fabales > Fabaceae > Lathyrus > Lathyrus sativus. The sequence goes on along the minus strand of OZ012741.1, from coordinate 399,608,714 downwards.
GTGATTATCCTTTGTCTATATGTAGACGACTTGTTGATAACAGGTAGCAAAGAAAAATGTGAACTTGTCTAAGAAGGAACCGGTAGTTGCACTCTCGTCTTGTGAGGCCGAGTACATTGTCGCTTTGTTATGTATGTGCCAAGCTGTGTGGCTAATGAATCTATTGAAGAAACTAGACAGCAATGAGGGTGCGCCTGTTACAATCCTGGTTGATAACGTTTCTGCTATTAATCTTGCTAAGAACCTAATTGCACATGGGAGGAGCAAGCACATTGAGATGATGTTTCAATACTTGAGGGATCAACTTGTTAGTGAAGGAAATTTAAGATTGGAATATTGTAGTAGTGAAGAACAAGTGGTTGATTTGTTGACTAAGTGAGTCACAAATGATGTGTTCAAAAGGTTGAAGATGAAAACGAGCATGGAAGACTTAGAGCATTTGAATTAAGGTGGTGTGTTACATGAAATTTAATAATTCAAGTGTTGTAACCAATTAACACGAGGGTGTAACCGGTTACAGCAGGACGCGAATCATTTATGAGCTTAAAAAATCGAAGTTGTATCGTGGGCGTAACCGGTTACCACTGAAAGGAATTTTTTTGTAGCAGTTGTAATCAGTTACAGGTTTAGTGTAACCGATTACATAAACTTTGTTTTTAGTTATTTTTTTTGTGCAGGATGTGGCCAAATCATTTTATAATGCTTGTATAAATGCCTCGGAGGCATTCTCATTTATTGTTAATGAAATATTTCACCCTCAATCAACTATCTCTCTCAATTCCTCTCTTCCTCTCCACATTCTAATTTTTCAATTATTCACCAATCATATGATTTCAAGTTCTAACAAGTTCTTTGAAAATAAAACAAAATCTTATTTTATCTTAACAAACCCTAGAGACTTTTGAATTTTGACTAAGTAGAGATCACTGAAACTATTAAAATTTTATACTCGAAAATTTTAATGGCAAAATGTGAGTTTTCGTGCACGTTTCCCTTCCCCTACGTTATTCTAAATGTTTTTTTTTTAAAGATATTAAAGATAAATTGTTTGAATCCAAAGTTTGAGTTAATATATAATGTTGTATTTAAGCATAGTTCATGCAAAGAGCTTCTTTAAGAGAAGAGAAAATCAATTACGAAGATGAGGTTAAACTAGACCAAGAGTGTTCTAAGTTGAACAAAAAAAGTTACATGGTAAATGGCACTGAACGTAATCAAAGATTAGTATCCTAGTAAATCATCCATGAATGGTCAAGGTAATAGACATAGACAATCATCTAGAAATTATAGTTTGGTCCCTTTCAAAAAACCAAAATAAAATGTTCTAGATTGGAATATGATGGTGAAGGGTCATGAAATCCTTGAATCAAGTGAGGTATTTTGTTGGATATATTGTAATGTGATAGACATGCATTCCTTTGTGTTTGACTGAGTGTGAAAGATTCATGTGAACATCTGAAATTGTCCAACCTCTATGCATTTGGAAAGTTATGTTTCACAAGACTTCTCAGTTAGAGAGTCACAAACGCATCTACTAATGAATAATCCTACAGCAATTATAATCATGTCTTATTCAATGTTCTTTCTGTTTCAGCTCAAGTTTGACCAATGATACATGAGGAAAGTTGATTTTTTTTTCTTCTGTTTTGATTTTAACTTCTATAAACATTTTATCTTTTTGACTTATCTCAATTCTTCTTTACCATATGCAATACACGTCGCTATCCGATAAGTGATTTGAGGAGAAACCGTGTTTTCTAGTATTTTGCAATGTTTGACTATTCTAGTTTTAGCCAGGTGCAGTTGATACTTAACTGCTAAGAAATTTATCTTAAATAGAATAACACTAATATCAAATTTGAATATTATTAAATCTTAGGAGACTTTTTCATCCCTTATTAAATCAACTCAACTAACTTCAAATCAAATACTAGTCTTATAACACTTGAGAATAGAAAGAGTATAACTTCAAAATAAAGAAGTTTCAGCCATATACAATACCTAGTTATACAAATTACAAAGCTAGTTTGCTATAGGAAGTCAATGGAGTATCTAAAACACAAACTCAAATGCAGAAACAAAGAAAATAAGATAATATTGCAAATGTATCCACTGGCCAATGCATAAACTGATGTAAACATGTATATAAAGTACATAGTAAGAACATATTCAATCTTAATTCTATTTAAAGGATATTATGATGATTTAATCCTACTTAAATCAGAGATCAATATACCCTTACTCGCACTTACAATTTACAGTTCACACACAAATTAGGAATGAAAAGAAGAAAGAAAATTGCTAAGAGGAATGCGCTATGAGCCTACAACTCTGTAGCACCATACTTCAGATTGAATGCGTCACCTGGCCAACATGTGTCTGGTTCAACACCGGCACGGCACTGACACACGGTTGCATTTACATATATTTTCTTGAACTATTAGCAGTACTGGTGTCGGACACGTGTTTGTCTGCTAGGACTGGTTTGGCAATCAGTTTAAGCAGGAATCCAACAAGAAACAGCTTGCAGAATACGTCCTTTCCAACCCTGCAGAACCCACTTCCCATCTTCATCAACTACAAAATCTTTTGGATATTCCTTCTTCACCATTTCTTTTACTCTGTCCACCAGTTTAGGAGCCAATGGAAGTTGCTTGAATCTTGCTCTCTTATTCCTAACCTGCCAATTCTTGTAAGTCTCTGGCCTTTCAACCCTCTCTGCCCCCTCACAAGCTATCACATTTACTGCATCCCTTCCAAATAACCCTTTCTCAAACATCAACCTATATGGATCTTCCCGCGGCACAGTAGCTTCAAGCATATCAAACAATGATGAGAAATGAAACATTGCTTCCCTGAACCTAGTCAGAAAAAATGGTGCATTATAAGTTCCATTCACTACACCATGTATGAATATGCTTGGATTAATCCTCCGGATCAACCTCAACACAGTATCTCTCGGACAATTTGCAGTCACCGTTTCATCAGAGAGGTTCTTCATTCTATATAAACAGTTAACCACTGTTACTTCTTCTCTATCAATCTTGAGATCTTCAAGTCTTACAGTGTCCCATTTCTGTGCAAGGCAATTGTACTCAAATGGAACTTTGAACCTCTTGCAGTACTTCTCAAGTCGCCGACCCGTCTCCTCAACCCTTTCTGCAGGCCTAAATCCTGGCTGAGGAAGATCAATTCCTGTAATACGAAGCTTTGGAGGCCCGCCGGTTCTTTCCGAAAGACGCTGAATGAGACAAGGCCACTGAAAGCCATAGAAAATCCCAAAGTCAATAATGTGGATGCTGCTTTTGTTTTCTACCAGATTCAGAATAGTTCTGTTGGCCAAGAAATTCGACATCCTTTGAAATGGAGATGCTGTGATGTAAACTTTATAAGCTCTTAACATATCTGCAGAAGACGATGACTCAAGGAGTTTATACATTGGCGTACCAGCAGATAACCGCGCCTCAAGCCCATCGGCAAAGTAATGAGCCAAACGCTGAAGTCCATCACCACGAGGCGAAGAGTTCTGCCTAATCTGCTTGAGTATGTCATTAGCATTCCTTTGATCATAGCTACCAACAGCTTGTGCACATTGAGTCAACAAAGTCCATAAATCTACCGTAGTACTTAGATTTTTACCCTTGTTTGAACCTTTCTTGGAACGTGATGTTTTTCTATTAGATCCCTGTGAATGTGATTGTTCAGGATTAGCACAAAAAATGGATGGACTTTTACCATCGTTACAAAGAAGAACCTCATCAAACATCTCTGATAGCTCTGAATCATCAGAATAAACAGCTGAAACCTTGTTACTTCTCAGATCTTCTCCATGTAAGATACCAATATCATTCATCAAATAGCCTCTCTTTTCCCTTGACCCTCTAGAACCCAAAACCATATTATTACCATTTGGAAAATTAAAAACAGCTTCTACCTCTCTAAACGGATCATGAGGCATTTTATCAAACACCTCATAGGTGTTATTTTCTGGTGAATCACAATCCACTACAGAATTATCAGTGGTGTAACTGCAATTACTATAGCTCTCAGAACTAGTACTAGTTCCTGTTCCTGTTCCTGCACCCAAATTATTACCTAAAACATCATAAAACGATTTCTCAGCAGCTTGGAGTTTCAAACAATCCTGCAACATACAGGGCTTTCTCTCCAAATCATCTTCTTCATCCATGAGTATATCACTTATGTATCTAAGAATTGGATTTGAATACTTAGTACTCTCAGAAGATTCAACACTAGCAGATTCTGAATGAGTTGAAGGAGATATAGAAATTGAAACAGAATCTTCAAAATTGAACCCATTTTCTGGATTCTGGTTTGAAAAAACAGACACAGGAATGTTTCCAAACATGCATCCATTAACAGAACCAGGAAAATTCTCAACAAGAGTATCAGCAGAAAACATGTTGATTTTTCAAACACTACAATCAGAACAAGAACCAAAAAAAAAAAACTTTTTTTTTGTTGTAGAGATCTAAGTGAATATTATGAGACAAAAGAGGAACAGATCTAGTAATTGAGGTACTTATTTGTTTGAAAAAAGGTACAAAGAAAAAAACAAAAACAAAAGAGGAACAAACGTGAGAAATACAAACTGAGAAAAAACAGAGAAACTAAAATAGTACAGTTTCTTTTTTCTTGCTGTTGAAGAGTGGTGAAAAGAAGATGGAAGTGATGAGAGTGGTGAACGGCGGAAGGTTGGAGAAGAAGTGTTATTATCTGTTGAATTAATATATTACGCGGAATTTTTCTGTGACCGAGAAGTTTCATGGAAGGTGATTAAGCCTTTATAAGGTGGCTCTGTATAGACATGTCAATAATTAATGTTTTCAAAAGTTGATTTAGATATTAATCAAAGTTTAATAATTATTAATTACGAATTAAATATAGATTTTGATATGTTTAGAGTAGATGCGGACTTGCCACTCAAGTTTTGATTAAAATAAAACTTCTCACTTATATTTATTATTAGATTTATATTTGTTATTAGATGACATTTATTATTTTGATTTAATTATGCATGACAATGGAGTTTGGCGAGGGCGGGTTTAAGCATTATTGTTTTGGACTAACCTAATGATTAGGTATGATCCAATCCACTTTTGCTCTCAGAACAGTTTAATTGTCTAAGTCCAACCTCTTTGGTGGAAAATTTATCTTTCTGCCCTTTCAACAGGGGAGACTAACCAATTTACCCTTTGTCACAACACCTCTCCCCGTCAGTCTCTGTCCGTCACGCACGATTCCACCATCCAGAAACAACCAAGACACTTGTGCTCGTAACTATACCTTTGTCCGTCCCAACGGTTAGTTATGGGCATGTCTGCCCGCCTCAACGACTAGTTCTGGCAGTTATCTATTCTTCGAAAAACAATTATCTTTCCCCGAAAATAGGGACTAATGGCCAAGCGCTGGGGGCACTATAAAAACTCTCTCCCTTGAGAGGGTCAAGTATCCAATATTCACCCTGAAACACATATATTATGTACTTGCTCTCTCTCTTGCTCGTTTTCTTACTTTAGCATCAGAGTGTCTTGTAGGTACACTCCCTCCTCCTCTTTCACACCCAGCATCACAGATGTTTGTCTTTGGCCCACCTCAGGTTCTGATCAACCGGTAAGATCGGTGGCGCCGTCTGTGGAAAGTCTTGTTATCCCCGTCTTTTCTTTCTTCGTAGAACACAAGACCAAAACAACTCTTCAAATTTCTGATCAAGGTTGCCTGTGACAACAATCTTGATGCTCGTAACTCTGCTTTTCTCTCCGTCAGCAAGACTGATGCTGATGAGATCACAACTTCTCGTGGCGGAGACGTCCTCCGACAAAGGGACAGAGCCACTACTTCCCCGTCCCCCGCTCATACAGATCACGACGAGGTTCTTTTTGTCCTGCAACAACTGTCAGTTCCAGTTCCACCCAACGCCGACCCGACCATGGCGGCCCTCCTCGAGGTTCTCAACAAAACCAACCTCATAATGCTCAACCAGGACGCGAGGATTGGATCATTGGAAGATTCCAGTCGTCTAAGATCCTCTCCGTCGAGGAAAGAATGTCAGCTACGATGGAGTCCCCCTCCCCAGCGCGAGAGGAACCGTCATACGCCTCCAGAGCCAGAGACCCTGGCCATCCGCAAACGCGACTCCTGGCGACTCCATCACCTCATGGAGGCAACCGGGGAGACTCTTCTCTAGTCACTTCAAGGCCTCTCACCATCATCTGAAGACCGAAGCCTCCCTCGAGGCCATCATTCAGGGGAGAGATGAACCCCTACGAGCCTACATTGAAAGATTCAACAAGGAGGTCGTCTAAGTCTCTACCACCGATGACATGAAAAAGTTTTTGCTCGAACGCGGACTCCGTCCCTGCACAGAATTTGCTAAAGCTGTTGGCATCCGGCCTCCGATAACGCTGGACGCCTTCCTCCTCAAGGCCCAAGCATACACTCAGTACGAGGAAAAAGAGGTTGCCAGCTCTGCCCGTGATTCTAGGAATAGGGAAAACGCCCGACCATCCAGGTCTGACGATCCCTCGACATCCAGTCGAGGAGATAAGAGACGAGAAGACCGTCCTTGTGAGCCCCAAGATAACAAGGGACCCTTTGGACGGTTCCACAAATACACCCCCTTGACTGTTTCAAGGTCATCCAACGAGAATTTCAAGTGGGAAGCCTCGTCCTAAGGAGGAATCACAAAGATTCCCGAGAGGGCAAGCTCGCCGCAAACTGGGAAGAATTAGCTCACCGTGGAAGAATTAGCTCGACCATGGAACGCCAAAAAGTTGAAACAATATTACAACTAAGGCCCTCCGCTGTCGACGTACCTCGCCCAGGAGACGAACACGACAACCGACCACAGGTGCACGCCCAGGTACAAGCGATACACCACCAAAAGAGATCTAAGCAAGGGTCAGGCGAAGAGACCTACCCATGCTCGATAGCGGTTCCTCGACCGAGCCCGCCGTCGTCACAGTACCATGAACGGTAGAATCTCAGCTCACGATGGGAAGTTCACGCTGCAAACTCATGCCACGATCGTGACCTGAGCTCCGCCCTTTCCCGGATACAACCTGGACCTTTCGACCAGTTCCCTACACTATCAAACGTCATTCTCCGAGCATACCCGATACATAACAAATTACTAAGTGCCTCTCACGACTGTGTTGGACGGCGCAGGACACTTAGAAAATATTAGATAAGATGCAAATAATCACATAACATTTTGATACATATTAAGATAAAGCGGCCATAATGGGCCACTTTGTGCGTGATGTAACACCCCTTTTCTATACCCCCAAATAATCACGAAAAATCATTTAGGCACGAATTCAAAATTTCATCAGAGTATTATTTAAAATACGGTATAAAAAGAACATGTCACATTATGCTTGAATTAAAACACAAACAACACCTGCTCATAATAGATATGCAACAATGGGCAACAAACACATCAGAGGATCTTAGTCCTTATACCCACATCTCAAATATTTAGAATAAAAGCGGAAAATCTAAACATTTGAATCACAACCGACATGTATTCACATATATACATATTCACATCATTCCATGTAATTCATCAACATTCATGTTTACAAAACATGCAACACCAATAATACATATACAAATGTATTCATCAAAAATAGCCCAAGGCTTCCTATGTTACCCGGTGTTACATATCAGAGCCATCTGACCAAAACTAATGAAGACGTGATAACACGAAATCGTATATATATTTTGATGCATAATTCAACTAAAGTTTAACTGTTTTCAATCCGATTTCGGGTTATTTCTGTGTTGTTTGTCTGATGTTTTGCAGGTATTTGATGATCACGTCTAAACAAGGCAATATGAAGAAAAGAAGCAATCTCAGATGAAATATGGACGAAAACCGGGTGAAAACATCATGAAAAACGCAGAATGTTGTTTTTGCTGCTGTGACGACCGTCACAGCTCCATGACAACCGTCACACCTTGTGACGACCGTCATGCAGGCAAAAATGCCCCACTTCAGTTTCATGTAAAAGAAGCAGTTCCAAGTCCCAAATAGTGGACCACTACTCCCTGATTATTCTGCCTCAGAGTCCACCCTCTTCAATTATAACCGTTAGAATTCCATTTCTATAAAAAGGGAAGAAGGGGACCTCAGAAGGGAGCCGCATTCATACAACGAAGTGCTTCCAATTTATTTCCAGAGCAACCTTTCCAGTTTTTAATATTCTTATTTATTTCTCTTTGCTTTTTATGCATTCCTTTCATTCTTCTGTAATTTCTATTTCCGTTGTACGATCAAATTGGCATAAAGACCAGAATCCTGCCAACATCTGTGGAGGATCTGCCCAAAGGCCAATTGGAATATTTACAGGTTTCTCATTTCAATTGTAATTCCAGTTTTATTATGATGCATGCTATTATCTATTGTTTTCATTTATGTTTTACCTTTCCCAAATCCATGTCTAGCTAAATTAAGGTAATCGATATGTAGTAATAATTCGAAAGGGATTTGATAATAACTGGTTGAAAATTGTCTTTTCAAAAGTAATTTATGGTCTGAGTGTTTAAAATTAATTTACTGAATAAACTTCGTCGCGAAAGCGAGAACTTATTTAAAAGTAGTTTTGCCACGAAAGTGGGAAATTAATTAAGATACGAACCAACAAGCGAAAGCTGCGGCAAGATCAGATAGTAAACACTAGTCACTAATTTTAATAACAGCGAAAGCACTTTAAAATGAATTAGAACTTAGAGATTTCCAAAAAATAATTTTAACCCCGAACGGGATACGAAAGTGTACGTTTGGCCCTTAGAATTATGATTAGCGTCAATAACCATCATGAGGCGAGAGTCTTCAAATCACCATTTTCTGCTTAAATAAACTTTGAAAATTATTTCACACACCGGTAACTTGTCAAATCCCCGAAGAACACAATTGCTGCATATCGATTCAATTAATTAGACTTTAATTTACATTCTTAGTTCCCTTTAGTGACAAATCTTATTCCCTTAAACATATTCTACCTAGCTAAACATAGTAACTCCCGAGAACACTAGTTTGATTACGAGTCCCTGTAGGATCGATATCTATTATTACTACGCGATAGACTGTGCACTTGCAGTTAGGTTGTATTAGACATAGAAAGTCGCGATCAAGTTTTTGGCGCCGTTGTCGGGGACCCGTTTAGTCAATAGTGTAACCTTCTGTTACGCCGTATAGACTAGGTTAACAATTTTCATTTTTCCTTTACTAGTGCTGTCGATTGTATGCCAAGTGATCGCTCGCAAGGCGATATCTTGAAACCTTCAGTCGCAGAACTAGAACGCTTCTTACATCTAAGAAGCCGAATCATTGAGTACCAACTCAAACATAACATTCCCGATCCTCTCACTCCCATTCCCAAATCCGAAGAAGAATCAAACATGGCTGAAGGACCTCCAAACAAACCGCTGAAGGCATACGCTACACTCTCTCAGATGGAGCCTAGAAGTAGCATTGCTGCCCCAACTATTACCCGAATGATTTTGAGCTGAAACCTTCATTGTTGTCAGCTGTACAATAAAACCAATTCTTAGGAAATGCAACTGAGGATCCAAACGAACATCTAACGAAGTTTGTACAATACGCAGACACGGTGAAAGCAAATGGAGTAACTCCAGACGCGATAAGACTTCGTCTTTTCCCATTCTCTCTTAGAGACAGAGCGTGGACATGGTTACAATCTTTACCATCCAACTCCGTTACGACGTGAGAACAATTGAAGAACGTCTTCTTAGCGAGATATTTTCTGCCAAGCAAAACTGCTATGCTTAGAGCTCAAATCAACGGATTTCGACAAAAAGATACTGAATCTCTTTATGAAGCATGGGAACGATTCAAAGATATGATGAGAAAATGTCCTCACCACAGTCTAGAAGACTGGGTGACAATCCATACTTTTTATAATGGGCTTTTATACAATACTAGATTGACGATAGACGCTGCCGCGGGCGGTGCACTTATGGATAAGCCATACGACGAAGCCTATCAATTAATCGAAAACATGTCTCAAAACCATTGTCAATGGGGAGGTGAACGCACTCCAACAGAGAAAACCACAGCGAAAGGTGGGATGTACGAGATCAGCAGTCTTGAAAAGTTCAACGCTAAAGTAGATGCTCTAGCACAGAAGATTGATAGTCTGACCGTTAACCCCACTGCAACCGTCGCTGCCGTAACTCCAAATTGCGAGTTATGCGGAAGCACCACTCATAATGCGCCCGAATGCCCATTGCTAGCCGGAATCCCACCAGACCAAGTAAATTATGCTCAAGGAAATCCTTACGCAAATACCTACAACCCAGGTTGGCAAAATCATCCAAACTTTTCTTACAAAAGCGAAAATGCATTGCAAATGCCTACTGCTCCACCAGGATATCAGAAACCAGCTGCTGCTCAGACTGCACCTAGGAAATCAAACCTCGAGTTGATGATGGAAAAATTCATAGCTACTCAAGCTCAAACAAACAAAGAATTCCTGAATCAAAACATACACACTAGCGAGCAAATTAAACAGTTGACCGGAAAAGTAGACGCTTTAGCCACCCACAACAAAATGTTAGAAACACAGATATCACAAGTGGCTCAACAACAAGCCTCTGCTGCCGCACCCGCTGGCACATTTCCTGGACAACCCGAACAAAATCCAAAAGTCCAAGCAAATGCTGTAATACTAAGAAGTGGAAAAGAATTGGACGAACCGATCGATCCGAGGACCGAAAACTCAGCCATGCAACAAAAACCAACTGAACAAGCAGAAAAGGAATCCGAGTTAGAGAAGAAGGAAGACAACGAGAAGGAGGATACCGCAAGTGAAAAAACTCAAGCACCTCCAGCGCCATATAAACCACCTATTCCTTATCCGCAAAGACTAATAAACTCCAAAACTTCAGGACAGTTTAAGAAATTTATAGAGCTCCTTAAACAGCTGAATATTACTATTCCTTTTACAGAAGCAATAACTCAAATGCTGTCATACGCTAAATTTCTCAAAGAAATCCTGTCGAATAAGAGAAAGATCGAGGATAACGAAACGGTTACACTTACTGCAGAGTGTAGCGCCATTATTCAAAACCGCATGCCTCCTAAATTAAAAGACCCAGGTAGTTTCTCCATACTCTGCGTCATAGGAAAGTTTGTAATAGACAAAGCTCTATGCGATTTAGGAGCCAGTATCAGTGTTATGCCTTTATCTATATGCAAAAAGCTGAATATGGGAGACCTCAGACCAACCAAGATGTCCGTACAATTAGCTGACCGATCAGTAAAATACCCCGTCGGAATACTGGAAAACGTTCCAGTACGCATAGGACAATTCTACATCCCAATCGACTTCATAATCATGGACATCAAGGAAGACACTGTTACCCCAATTATCCTAGGAAGACCATTCCTAGCTACAGCCGGAGCTATTATAGACGTGAAGAAAGGAAGGCTAACATTCGAAGTAGGAGAAGAAAAGATAGAGTTCATTCTCACCAAGTTCTTACAAGCACCAGCCATTGACGATACCTGCTATTTAGTAGATGAAATTGACGAATGCATAAGAGAACTTGAAAATGAAGAGACCACGTATTCAGAAATAATAAAGATTCAAATACCCGATATTTCTGAAGACGATGATTGGCGTAAATCGTATAAAGACGACAGCCTAAGCGAAAGCTTAGCACTGACCCCAAACCATATGCCAGGTCCGAAGAACCCATCTTTAGAACTTAAAACACTACCCAAAAACCTTAGATATGAATTCCTAGACGATGAACTAAAAAGACCAGTGATAGTCAACGCCGACTTAGGACAACCAGAAACTGAAAAGCTATTAGAAGTCCTAAAGAAGTACCCCACCGCGTTAGGCTATAACATAAGCGATCTAAAAGGTATAAGCCCTTCAATCTGTATGCATCGAATTACAATAGAGGAAGACTCTAAAACCTCTAGAGAACATCAGAGAAGACTGAACCCCATCCTAAGCACTGTAGTCAGAGATGAAGTAAAGAAATTGCTAGATGCAGGAATCATCTATCCAATCTCCTATAGTGAGTGGGTTAGCCCAGTTCACGTCGTACCGAAGAAAGGAGGAGTCACAATAGTCAAAAACGAAAAAGGCGAATCAATAACAAAAAGAGTCGTGACTGGAAGCAGGATGTGTATTGATTATAGGAAGCTTAACAAGGCCACACGAAAAGATCACTTCCCGTTACCCTTCATAGACCAAATGTTGGAAAGATTAGCCAAACATTCATATTTCTGCTATCTAGATGGTTATTCAGGATTCTTCCAAATTCTCATTCATCCGGATGACCAAGAAAAGACTACATTCACATGTCCTTATGGTACTTTTGCTTACCGCCGAATGCCGTTCGGACTCTGTAATGCTCCAGCAACCTTCCAAAGATGCATGATGGCAATCTTCGCAGATTTCATAGACGACATCATGGAAGTATTTATGGACGATTTCTAGGTATGTGGACAAAGTTTCGAAGGATGCCTACAAAACTTAGAAATGGTATTAGAACGTTGTGTAAAAGTGAACCTCGTCCTAAATTGGGAAAAATGCCATTTTATGGTCCGACAAGGAATAGTTCTAGGACATGTCATATCAGATAAAGGAATTGAGGTCGACAAAGCTAAAATAGAGATTATAAAAGATCTCCAACCTCCAAAATCCGTACGAGAAATACGGAGTTTTCTAGGACATGCCGGTTTCTACAGAAGATTTATAAAAGATTTTTCAAAAATCACAAAACCTTTGACCGGCCTGTTGATGAAAGATGTTGAGTTCGTCTTCGACGACGACTGTCTAAAAGCATTCGAAACATTAAAATCAGCCCTTATCACCGCACCGATTATGCAACCACCCGATTGGCGACTACCGTTCGAAATCATGTGCGATGCGAGTGATTATGCCGTAGGCGCAGTTCTAGGACAAAGGAAGGACAAGAAACTCCATGCCATCTACTATGCCAGTAGAACCTTAGATCCTGCCCAAATGAACTACGCTACCACAGAGAAGGAACTCCTAGCAGTTATATTTGCGCTTGACAAATTCCGTTCTTACTTAGTAGGAGAAAAAATTATCATATACACAAACCATGCTGCCATTAGGTACCTAATAAGCAAAAAGGATGCCAAACCAAGACTATTGAGATGGATCCTGTTATTACAAGAGTTTGACTTAGAAATCAAAGATAAGAAAGGAACCGAGAACGTTGTTGCAGATCACTTATCCCGAATAGAAGGCATCAGACACGAACCAGTACCGATAAACGACGATTTCCCGTACGAACGTCTGATAGCCAAATTAGAAAGTGACACGCCGAACTCAATCTCGAAAGATCCAGAATTCGAAAAAGCCGTAGAAGCCGTCTATGCCCAAGTCACATTACCTTGGTATGCTGACATCGTTAATTACCTCGCTGCAGGCGTGCTTCCACTGGATCTCACCTATCAGCAAAAGAAGAAATTCTTCCACGATCTGAAACACTATTATTGGGACGAACCTCTACTCTTCAAGAGAGGGGCCGACAACATATACCGTCGCTGTGTCCCAGAGGAAGAAATAGAAAATATCATTTCCCAATGCCATTCAGCACCATATGGTGGTCATGCTAGTACATCCAAGACGTGCGCTAAGATTCTCCAAGCCGGCTTATTCTGGCCTAACCTCTGGAAAGACGTTCACATCGTTGTGCTAAAATGTGATCGATGCCAACGAACTGGCAACATCTCACGACGCGATGAAATGCCTCAGAAAGGAATCTTAGAGGTAGAAATCTTTGACGTATGGGGAATAGATTTCATGGGACCGTTCCCACCTTCTTTTGGTAATAACTACATACTCGTCGCTGTAGACTATGTGTCTAAATGGATAGAAGTCGTTGCTGCTCCAACAAACGATGCACGAGTAGTAATCAAACTCTTCAAAAACACAATCTTTCCTAGATCCGGTGTACCCAGACTCGTCATTAGTGACGGCGGATCTCACTTCATATCGCGAATATTTGATAAACTTCTCTCTAAATATGGAGTCCGACACCAAGTAGCTACACCCTATCATCCACAAACTAGCGGACAAGTAGAGGTCTCGAACAGGGAAATAAAACAGATATTAGAAAAGACTGTCGCTACCTCAAGGAAAGATTGGTCATCAAAGCTACATGAAGCTTTATGGGCTTATAGGACCGCTTTTAAGACACCAATAGGTACTACACCCTACAAACTAGTTTACGGTAAATACTGCCATCTCCCTGTAGAATTAGAGCATAAAGCCTTCTGGGCCATTAAAACACTCAATTTCAACTACACTGAGGCGGGAGAGAAGCGAATCTTGAACTTACACGAATTGGAAGAACTTCGATTAGACGCTTACGAAAATGCCCGTATCTACAAAGAACGAACTAAAAAGTGGCATGATAAACGTTCAGTCAAGAAACAATTCAGTGTGGGAGACATCGTATTGCTATTCAATTCAAGATTAAAACTCTTCCCAGGTAAACTAAAATCTAGGTGGTCTGGACCTTATGAAGTGACTAAAGTACTTCAGAGTGGAGCTGTTGAAATTACCGATAAGACGAATGCACCGTTTATCGTAAACGGGCAACGTCTAAAACATTATAATAAGAACGAAACCAGCCCTCAAGTCTGCAGTATAACATTGCTTGAGCTTCCAGTTCAAACACCCCAATAGCTTGTCACCAAGCTATCGTCAGGCTTTAGACGTTAAAAACAACGCTTACTGGGAGGCAACCCAACTTTTCCCGCATTTTTCCTCGTTACTGTATTTCATTTCTATTTAAAATTTTACTTTGAAAATTTAACAAAAATTCTAAACTTATAATTACTACTACTTTCTACTTTCGTTTGTTTTCATATTTTTATTTTTATTATTTTTCTCTTTTTGTCTTTTGTTTTTACCGCTTTTTGTTTTTAAAAATCCTGACTTCAAACTTCTGTTTTAAACTTTTCAGGATTTTAAAAAGTCTTCAAAACATTCCTCCTATTTTCTCCGACTTACCTGCGAGTATGGCCGAGTACGACTTCACAAAGGTTCATTTTCGAGGACTAGCTCAAAAGGCAAGATTTGCAGCACTAACTGAAAGAGAAATCGCCTTAACGCTGTATTATGATAAGTCTACCATGGATAAACTAAGAATCACGGATAGCATTCAATACCTGTTCAATCAACTGGGTTGGGAGAACACTGCTTTGAAAACACGTTTTGCTACCTATAAGAATCTCACTTCTGAATTCCTTAGTTCCTTCAGATACATACCCAACTATGGTTTTGGATCCAACACAGAGCTGATTACCTTTCGAATGTTTGGAATGGACCAAACCCATAGCCAGATATCCCTAGCTAACCTCCTAGGATTTCCTAGCGGACCGCATGTGTTCATCAGTGCAGAAGATGACTATATTGATTTTGAACTCAACCAATTCTGGGGTAGAATCACAGGCGACTATCACCCTGAACCAGACATAATGTATAATGATGATATTCATAACCCAGCTTTCAGATACTTCCACAAGATACTAGCTCACACCCTTTTCGGGAAAGAAGAAAATATTACCACAGTATCTAAAGAGGAGTTATTCATCATGTTCTGTGCTTCCCATGGACGTACAGTAAATGCAGTGCCTTTCATGATGAGATCTTTCAAACGCCTCACGCAGGAACCTCAGACACCTATTCTTATAGGAGGCCTCGTGACAATGATTGCCCACGAGCTTGGCCTTAGATTCCACTTAAATGCAAGCACTCGTTTTGGCACCATCCGACCCATGAATATACAGTTCTGCTTTAACAGGCGCATTTTAGGAACTATGGGACCTGGACCTTATGAGTACCTCATTAACGAAAAACTTGTCCAGCTATTCACACTGCCTGATCATCAGATGACAAGTATCCACAACAAGGACAACTGGCTTTATGAATTGGATGAGCCTATGGGACCTCCTTCACCTCAGTCAACACCACAGAACTATATGTACGACAATGACCACATCTCTGAGGCACACGACTATATGTACTATGAGGATGCTGTATCAGAAGCTGAAGTAGACCCTATGACTCCTCCCCACTACAACACCTATCCTGAGCCTATCCCTGAGGAGACCACCGACAAAATGGATATTGTTCTACTCCGATTGGACAATGTTGATGCAGCTCTGACTATTGTAAAAGATGATATCGCAGGCATACACAGCGAACTGGTAGTCTTCATGGACTTAGTCTGTGACCAGCTCGACTATTACGCACGGAAATTCGATGAGTTGAAGGCACGAAAATACTAGATACTAGTTTTAGTTTAGTTTGGTTTAGTTTAGTTTCGTTTAATCATTTGGATTTTTCGCATTGTTAATTTCTTTATGTACTACATACAATCATTTCAATTTCTTGTTATTTCAATTATAGTCTTTATTCAATTATTCTGTTTTTACGTTTTTTCTTTGTTTATTGGCTGCTATAATACATTGCCATATCAATACTAGGCCTAAAAGTCACTGCAAGAACACCCTCAGAGCAAAATTTTGCGTTCTGCAGATTTTGCTGCTGTGACGACCGTCATAGGATCCTGACGAGCGTCACGCGGGTGACGACCGTCACACATATGTGACGACCGTCACGAACCCAAAACTGCTATCTGATATAACAGGGGTTGCATTTTCTCTCCCACTACCCTCCTTTCAACTTCCAATCATCAGCACTCTCACCCCACTCCAATTTTTCGTCTTCCCCACATTACACCATATATTTCAACTCCCATCTCAACTTCCTACCACACTTCTGTCAATTTTTTCCACTTAGCAGAACAACCCCAATCCTCAGAACCCTCTCAATCTTCCAACAATGGCAAGAAATACCGAAACCCCAGACATCATTAACATTGTCTTCAGCGAAGGTGACTTAGGCGAAAGACAGCGGGCCAACTACATCGCATTCCATCAAAGGTCGCTCCAGCCGACTCATTATCCACACATTCCATTGCTCACGGAGCTCGGACTCCTTGAAGGCGTCACTTGGATGCTTCAAAGAGCCGACATCTGGAACCTATGCACCAATCCACTGCCGACGTACGAACAGCTCACTCTCGAGTTCCTGAGTTCGTTTACCTACGTCACTTCCAGCGGCGACCTCAGCCAACACTCCGGTGCCGCATGCTTCCGGATGTTCGGCATAAACTACCAGGTGAACCAGAACCAGATCGCCGCCATCTTACAACTCCCTCGAGGCGACAATGCTCACCGCCGCCTCACCGATCAGTTCCAGCACGAAGCCTTCGCGCTGTGGTACCAGTTGACCGGCATCAATGTCGATGGTTGGGACTCTCTGCACGCCACACATATCCATAACCCGACCATCCGGTACTTCCACCGAGCATTGAGCAACACAATCTTCGCCAGGGACAGCAACCATAAGGTGAACTCGAAAGAGCTCTTCTTCCTCCACTGTGTCTTCAACAACGAGCCTATCAACGCCGCTCCGTTCCTCCTGACCCACATTCAGGCCAATTGCAACCGTGGCTCCAAGCCATTTTACTTTGGCGGGATTGTCACTGCCATTGCACTTGGGCTGAACCTAGGCGACCGCCTTCAGCACCTCCATGCCATCCCCTCGGTGTTCCTTGACATTGACCATTGCAGAGCCTCCCACCTTATCCGCTCCAGAGCCGACGACAAGTACCATCCGGTAGTGCGTGGCAAAACTGTCCGAAGCATCATCCTTCCATCACGCACCTGGACACACCCAGAGGATCGTAACAACTGGTTATTTGACCTCACTACCCCTCCTGCTGCCGCTGCTCCAACTCAGGACCACACCCAAGGTTCTGATGATGAAATCCAAGCTGAGTTGGACAGGACAGAGCAACCGGAGGCATCGCATCCTCCTCCTTCCGAAGGTACATCCTCTCGCCGCCGCCGCCATCATCCAGTGCCCGACTACACAGAAGAGGACCTCCGCCGCTCTCTCGACCAGCATGCCCAGATACTCGCTATGCTGCAGCAGCAGAATTAGCGAGCGGAGCAGTTCGAAGCTTGGCATCGGACCCAAATGCAAAAACTTCAAACCGGCCAAGCTACCATTACTGAGAACCTGGCGAATTTGACTTTGCAGGTCGAAGGCCTCCGTGACACCGTCTACCACACCGGAGCTATGAGTTATGAGGACCGAGTCGCCCTGGCCAGAGCCAGAGGACGCCAGCGCGGACGTGACCGAGGCAGCGGACGTGATTAGTTATCATTTTCCTTATTTGTTTACTATATTTCTAGTTTATTTGTACTTTCATTTCAGTTGTATCTCCCTCTCGCATGCTTCCAAATCAGTGGGGACACTGATTGAGATAGTGTGAGAGCGGAGCGTTTATTTCCATTCCATTGTACTTTGACTTTCGTAATTTCTATTTAAACATTTTCTATTTTTTAGCAAATAAAGCTCGTTTATATATCCTTTTTCCGTTACGCAAACATCCCCACGTTATTCGACGTAAACAACAAATTTTTTTCGTTCGTTCCTCAAAAGCAAAAGCATCGCGAGAATGCACCCGAGTTCAAACCAAGTTTTGAAACTCCGAGGAGACGACAATTCTAACAAAACCAGTACCATCTTGACACCTTAGATCTCCGGTTTATGCGAGTCGGTTTCACTACCTACGTGTACCAAAGTCTCAAGTGCCTACGCAAACTCAGCCCCAAGTAGTTTATACTAGCAGTCAGCACCATCCTAAAACACTTCTAAGCAAGCGACCGATGCAAATAAGTGTATGATCTCCAAAAAAATGAAAAATCATGAAAAGAAAGCTAGATAGCCCAAAAATATAAGACACGTTTCCTTCTAAGTTAGGTGCTCCTCACCCGAGCATTTAGCCCAACGGCACGAAAACTCATTGAAAAAATCAATGAAATAAGCTTATGATCAATGAAGAAGATCAAAAATAGAAATGAGATCATATTC
Organism: Lathyrus sativus; assembly: GCA_963859935.3. NCBI lineage: Eukaryota > Viridiplantae > Streptophyta > Magnoliopsida > Fabales > Fabaceae > Lathyrus > Lathyrus sativus. The sequence goes on along the minus strand of OZ012741.1, from coordinate 399,589,719 downwards.
ACTAACAGGTCGACTTGCCATGAAAGTGTATGGACAACGGGCTTAATGTGATTGCGCTAGAACAAACAGGGTGAACTTGCCGCGAGAACCTTGACACCAAGCTACAGTAGCATGACTGGGACCGATTTGCATAAAAAGGAGACCTCCGAAGACTTGTAGTCCAGTGTCATCATGATACTCGTTTTATTCTTACCAAGAATCCCGGGTTTTCCCAACTTTGCGAACGAAGAAGCTGCCTCGTGCTTGCCGACTTTTTCATGTTTTACTTGAGGACAAGCAAAGATTCAAGCTTAGGGGAGTTTGATAACACGAAATCGTATATATATTTTGATGCATAATTCAACTAAAGTTTAACTGTTTTCGATCCGATTTCGGGTTATTTCCGTGTTGTTTGTCTGATGTTTTGCAGGTATTTGATGATCACGTCTAAACAAGGCAATATGAAGAAAAGAAGCAATCTCAGATGAAATATGGACGAAAACCGGGTGAAAACATCATGAAAAGCGCATAATGCTGTTTTTGCTGTTGTGACGACCGTCACAGCTCCATGACGACCGTCACACCTTGTGACGACCGTCATGCAGGCAAAAATGCCCCACTTCAGTTTCATGTAAAAGAAGCAGTTCCAAGTCCCAAATAGTGGACCACTACTCCCTGATTATTCTGCCTCAAAGTCCACCCTCTTCAATTATAACCGTTAGAATTCCATTTCTATAAAAAGGGAAGAAGGGGACCTCAGAAGGGAGCCGCATTCATACAACGAAGTGCTTCTAATTTATTTCCAGAGCAACCTTTCCAGTTTTTAATATTCTTATTTATTTCTCTTTGCTTTTTATGCATTCCTTTCATTCTTCTGTAATTTCTATTTCCGTTGTACGATCAAATTGGCATAAAGACCAGAATCCTGCCAACATCTGTGGAGGATCTGCCCAAAGGCCAATTGGAATATTTACAGGTTTCTCATTTCAATCGTAATTCCAGTTTTATTATGATGCATGCTATTATCTATTGTTTTCATTTATGTTTTACCTTTCCCAAATCCATGTCTAGCTAAATTAAGGTAATCGATATGTAGTAATAATTCGAAAGGGATTTGATAATAACTGGTTGAAAATTGTTTTTTCAAAAGTAATTTATGGTCTGAGTGTTTAAAATTAATTTACTGAATAAACTTCGTCGCGAAAGCGAGAACTTATTTAAAAGTAAAAGTAGTTTTGCCACGAAAGTGGGAAATTTATTAAGATACGAACCAACAAGCGAAAGCTGCGGCAAGATCAGATAGTAAACACTAGTCACTAATTTTAATAACAGCGAAAGCACTTTAAAATGAATTAGAACTTAGAGATTTCCAAAAAATAATTTTAACCCCGAACGGGATACGAAAGTGTACGTTTGGCCCTTAGAATTATGATTAGCGTCAATAACCATCGGGAGGCGAGAGTCTTCAAATCACCATTTTCTGCTTAAATAAACTTTGAAAATTATTTCACACACCGGTAACTTGTCAAATCCCCGAAGAACACAATTGCTGCATATCGATTCAATTAATTAGACTTTAATTTACATTCTTAGTTCCCTTTAGTGACAAATCTTATTCCCTTAAACATATTCTACCTAGCTAAACATAGTAACTCCCGAGAACACTAGTTTGATTACGAGTCCCTGTGGGATCGATATCTATTATTACTACGCGATAGACTGTGCACTTGCAGTTAGGTTGTATTAGACATAAAAAGTCGCGATCAAGACGCGCTTCACAAAAAGGGATCACCAGCACCTAATCTGAAATGCCTCATAGAGCATCATAAAACAGCAGAAGGGTGAGAAACGATATCATAATATACAAATGCATAAGTCATATATATATATATATATATATATATATATATATATATATATATATATATATATATACATATCATTAGCTACGCATCTTCCGCATTCACACCACAACTCACCTCGATCATTCTATACATCGCAATGTATCCATATAAGTATCTATATAAAATAGAACATCAAGCATATACAACATGCAATCACCAATGTTTATATCAATCCATATAAACCTACATCTATACATATATACATGTATTCACACACACACACACACACACACACACACACACACACACACACACACACACACACACAACACCCACCCACACACACACACACACATACACACACACGCATATATATATATATATATATATATATATATATATATATATATATATATATATATATATATATATATATATATATATATATATATATATATATATACATACATACTTTCAAGCATACTCACTCATGCCATTATCACAATTCGCATTAATTCACATAAACACGCACAATATGTTTATTTCATCACCATTTCACATAAACATCCACATACATGTTTATTTCACCAATGCATCATATAAAGATGATAATGCAACTCATAGAGACCGACTCACGACTCTATGCAGATGCAAATGCGGTACCGACTCAATTCAGCAGGTTCAATTGAAGAACCAAAATGGAACCATCGCTCGTTACCGAAGAAACTCCCCGTCTGGCCTACGATGTTCACCCATCGCTCACACCCCACATGGGCACACGATGTTTCAGGATTGCTCACACCCGACATGGGCACACAATCGTTCTGCAGATTCTACGCGGAATCAATTATAACCATCGCATCATACGAGGTTCTGCAAATCCTACGTGGGATCAAATGTAACCATCGCTCACACGAGGTTCTGCAGATCCTACACGGGATCAATCAACACAAATGCATATCATGATGCTTCACATGCTAACATGACTCAATCAACTATAAACCATCGCTCACACGAGGTTCTGCAGATCCTACGCGGGATCAATCAACACAAATGCATACATATTCGCAAATATATTATTCATGCATTCTTCACATTCATCACATACAATAATCACACACTCACAATGTATATTGTATTCATCATTTATCACAATTGCCATGAATTTTTATTCAATTCTAAACAATGCATAATTTTCCCAAAGGCCACGGTTCACAATCGATTCATACACTAGGATTCACGCCATACGGCTACCCACAACATAACATATCACAACAGCACACAAATCGTCCATTCAGATAAGGATTAACGTAGCCGAAACAAACCATTAACATTGGAAAAGAAAACACAGGAATTGGAAAAATGTTGTCACATTCGCTGACCTTCGCCTGGCGAATACTCGCTACCTCCTTCGCCTGGCGAACTCGCTAGCGAAGGCAGTCAAAAGCTACTGGGAGTATTCGCTACCACTCGCTGGATTCATTCACCTGGCGAACCCTCGCCACTAGCCTTCGGCCGGCGAACTTGCCAGCAAAGACTGAATTTGGCTACTGACTTGGTTCGCTGACCACTCACTAGGCTTCTCCTAGCGAAGCTTCGCTGCCACTCGCCTGGAGAACCTGCGAACTCAGAAACCCCTAACTGTACAAAAATTCCAAAACTCACCGATTCTACTCCAACTCGTCTCAGCAACACCACCCAACATCCCTCGACTTAAAACTTTACCACTTATTCTCATTTTTAACCGTTTAAAACTCGATTCTACCGATTAAATCAAATTCAACCTAGAAATGGAAAGTGTAGAAAACTACCAAACAATCCACACAACACATAGATGATCATACATATGAATAGAATAATAAAGTTTCACATCCTTACCCGATTAAATCGAAGCTTAGAAGTTGGTTCTTGATGATTCTAGGTTTTGCTCTTCTTCCTCCTCTTTCTCTTCTTCTTTCTTTCTCTTTTCTTTCTCTCTAACTCACTTTTCTTTCTATTTTCCTCTCTATTTCCTCTTATACTTTTCCCCTCAATTCTATTTTTATCAAAAGACTAAAATACCCTCCAATCTAAATTTTACCCGAAACTCTCCAAAACGGTAAAATACTAAAACATACTAAATTAACACATCAACTTCACAATTAAAACAATTATTACTTAATTTAAATAGCACACTCAATAAAATGAAACAATCGAAATTAGGGCGTTACAATTATTGCCTCTAAGTTTCTTAACTTCTCGATCCAAAATCCTCACTGGTACAACCTCTACCGTAAGGTTATCTCTCACCTCAACCTCGTCCATAGGAACAACATGTGACGGATCCGGAACATACTTCCGAAGTTGCGAAATATGGAATACATCATGCAAATTCGAAAGATTCGGAGGCAACGCCACACGATAAGCCACAACACCCACTCGTGCAGTAATCTGATAAGGACCAATAAAACGAGAAGTCAACTTCTTCGACTTCAAAGCACGACCCACACCCGTAACTGGTGCAACTCTCAAAAACACATGGTCGCCTTCTTGAAATTCAAGATCTTTCCTTCTCTTGTCATGGTAGCTCTTTTGTCTATTCTGAGAAGCCTTCATCTTCTCCCGAATAAACTTCACTTTCTCTGTAGTTTGTTGTACCAACTCTGGACCAACTACTGACCTCTCACCGGTTTCATGCCAACACAAAGGTGTTCGACATCTCCGACCATACAAAGCCTCAAATGGCGCCATACCAATACTTGCATGAAAACTATTATTATAGGTGAACTCAATCAATGCCAAAAAATATCCCATGCATCACCTTGTTCTAGCACACAAGCACGCAACAAGTCTTCCAATGATTGAATTATTCTCTCGGTTTGACCATCCGTCTGAGGATGATACGCCGAGCTCAATCTCAACTTAGAACCCAAAGCACTTTGTAAAATTTCCCAAAATCTTGATGTAAATCTAGGATCTCTATCCGACACAATACTCTTAGGAACCCCATGCAACTTCACAATCACGCGAACATAAATCTCGGCCAACTTTTTCAAAGGATAACTAATATCAATCAGAACGAAGTGAGCAGATTTAGTAAGCCTAACAACAATTACCCAAATAGCATTATGACCTCTTTGTGTATTCGGCAATCCTGTAACAAAATCCATGGATATACTATCCCATTTCCATTTTGGGATGTCTAACGGTTGCATCAATCCACTAGGCTTCTGATGCTCCACCTTAGACTTCTGACAAGTCAAACATGAATACACAAAAAGAGCAACACCCCTCTTTAACCCGGACCACCAAAAGATCTTCTTCAAATCTTGATACATCTTATTCGCACCCAGATGAATACTTAAGTTGCTCCGGTGTCCTTCCTCCAATATCATCTTTTTCAATTCCGAATCATCGGGAATACAAATACGACCCCGAAATCTCAAAACTCCAAAATCATCAACCTTGTAATCCTCACTCTCATTCAGCATCAAATCAACAAACTTCAAATCTAACTTTTGCTTTTCACAAACGGTCTCAAGAAAATCATTCGTAACATGTAGCATACCAAGTTTCACGCTTACCGGCGTCATTTCACAAACCAAACTCAAGTCTCTGAATTCTTCCAAAAGTTCCCATTCTTTCACCATCAACGCAGACATATGTAACAACTTCCGACTTAAGGCATCGCCCACCACATTCGCCTTACCCGGATGGTAATTCAAACCAAATTTATAATCTTTCAAAAGTTCTAACCATCTTATTTGCCTCATGTTCAATTCTTTTTGATCAAATAAATACTTCAAGCTCTTGTGATCACTAAAGACTTCAAATCTTGCCCCGTAAAGATAATGTCTCCAAATTTTCAAAACAAACACCACGGCCGCTAATTCCAAGTCATGGGTAGGATGATTCTTTTCATGCACCCTCAATTGGCTCGACGTATAAGCCACAACTTTCCCATCTTGCATCAAAACACCGCCTAAACCGGTCAATGACGCATCACAATACACCACAAAAGGATCCGTAGGATTCTGCAAAATCAAAATCGGCGTCGTCGTCAACCGTCTCTTAGGTTCCGTGAAACTCTCTTCACAATGAATATCCCAAACAAAAGCTTTTCCTTTACAAGTTAACTGTGTCAAAGGAAGTGCCAACTTTGAAAATCCCTCAATGAACCTCTGATAATAACCCGCCAATCCTAAAAAGCTTTGGATTTCTGTAACCGACTTAGGAGTCTCCCATTGCCTCACTGCACCAATCTTGGATGGATCAACACTAATTCCACTACCGGAAATAATATGCCCAAGAAAACTTACTTCCGACAACTAAAACTGACACTTAGACAACTTAGCATACAATTGTTTTTCCTTCAAAATTTGCAACACAACCCTTAAATATTCTTCATGCTCCTCTTGAGACATAGAATAAATCAAAGTATCGTCGATGAACACAATCACGAAACGATCCAACTGCTCATGAAAAATACGATTCATGTATTCCATAAACACACCTGGCGCATTAGAAACTCCGAATGGTATCACGAAATATTTGTAATGACCATACCGTGTCCTAAAGGCTGTCTTCTGAATATCTTCCTTTTTCACACGAATCTGGTGATAACCTGACCTCAAATCGATCTTGCTAAAAGCACGTGCACCAACCAATTGGTCCATTAAATCATCGATCCTTGGAAGCGGATACTTATTCTTAATTGTCACCTTGTTCAATTGCCTATAATCAATACACAAACGCATGCTTCCATCCTTTTTCTTCACCAACAATACCAGAGCACCCCGAGGAGAAACACTAGGCCTTACAAATTTCTTGTCCAACAAGTCATTCAATTGTTTCTTCAATTCTACCAACTCCGATGCCGATATACGATACGGTGCCATCGAAACTGGTCTAGTACCCAAAACTAGATCAATGAAAAATTCAACTTCTCTTTCCGGCGGTACATCCGTAATATCCTCCGGAAACACTTCTGGAAAGTCGCACACCACCAGGAAAACATCAAGTTCCATCTTACTCTCCACGGACAAAGATGCAAACAAACCGAACAATGGAGCTCCATCCACTAAAAGTTTCTTCAACTCTTTAGTGGATAGACAACTCCCCTCTTCATCGTCTTCCAAAGAAGGAAACCTTACTAACTTGTGATAGAAATCTATATGAACTCAATTAAACTGCAACCAGTTCATACCCAAGATCACGTCCAAACCTTCCAAAGGTAAACACACCAAATCCATAACAAAGTCTCTACCATACATGGTCAGAGGACAACTTACACACACCGAGGACGTAGTTACTGACCCTGAAGCAGGAGGATCAATAACCATCTCGCCACCCCAAGAAGTCACCAACAAGTCCAAACGCTTAGCGCACTCATGAGATATGAATGAATGAGTTGCTCCCGTATCAATAATAGCAATTAAAGGCGTACTATTAATAAAGCATATACCTTTAATCAGACGGTCTGCACTGGTAGTATCCTTCCCAGCTAAAGCAAACACTTTACCACCTGCCTGAGCTTGCTTCGGCTTAGTACACTTAGTACTAATATGCCCCACTTCTCCATAATTAAAACATTTCACTGCATTCCTTCTACAATCAGTTGTAGCATGAAGAATACCTCCATAGTTAGAACACTTTGCAACGGTCTTTCCGCAATCAAAAGACTTATGTCCCATCTCACCACACTTGAAGCACTTCATCATACCGGAACCTCCACCTCTGGATCTCCTATCGAAGTTTCCCCTATGTGTGCCCTTATCAACAGGCGTCACATACGGCCCACTCCTTACTTGCTGCTTCCCTTTCCTTTCATTCACAGTCTTATAATGTGTGGAACGAGCTTTGCTATCTTCTTCAAAAATCCTACAACATTCGACCAAATTCGAAAACCTTCGAACTCGTTGATACCCAACCACTTGCTTAATCTCAGGGCGCAAGCCATTCTCATACTTAATACATTTAGAAAATTTCGCCGTCACCGCCGCATAATGAGGATGAAATTGAACCAATTCCACAAACTTCGTCGTGTAGTCTACCACGGACATGTTGCCTTGCTTCAACTCAAGAAATTCCATTTCTTTCTTCCCCTTCACACTTTCGGGATAATACTTCCTCAAGAATTCCGTACGAAACAAATCCCAAGTGATTGTTTCCTCATTCACCTCAATAACTTGTCGCATATCGACCCACCAGTCGTCGGCTTCTTCCCTCAGCACGTGAGTCCCAAGTATCACCTTGTTTCCCTCAGCACAATTCATAACTCTGAAAACTCTTTCGATCTCTTTCAGCCAAATCTGAGCACCGTCAGGATCGAATCTTCCTTTAAAGACCGGCGGCTGATTCTTCCTGAACTCATCATTCTCATTCGCATTTGGCGCACCCTGCACCGCTCTAGCCATTGCTTCCATGGCAGCAGCCATCGCAACATCATTCCTACCAGCCATATTCTGAGCAACCCAGAAACAACAACAAGGTTAAACCACAGCTTAACCGTCAACAACCATAAGACAGACACAACAGACTCAACACTGGCTCTGATACCACTTAATGTAACACCCCCTTTCTATACCCCCAAATAATCACGAAAAATCATTTAGGCACGAATTCAAAATTTCATCAGAGTATTATTTAAAATACGGTATAAAAGGAACATGTCACATTATGCTTGAATTAAAACACAAATAACACCTGCTCATAATAGATATGCAACAATGGGCAACAAACACATCAGAGGATCTTAGTCCTTATACCCACATCTCAAATATTTAGAATAAAAGCGGAAAATCTAAACATTTGAATCACAACTGACATGTATTCACATATATACATATTCAAATCATTCCATGTAATTCATCAACATTCATGTTTACAAAACATGCAACACCAATAATACATATACAAATGTATTCATCAAAAATAGCCCAAGGCTTCCTATGTTACCCAGTGTTACATATCAGAGCCATCTGACCAAAACTAATGAAGATGCACTTCACAAAAAGGGATCACCAGCACCTAATCTGCAATGCCTCATAGAGCATCATAAAACAGCAGAAGGGTGAGAAATGATATCATAATATACAAATGCATAAGTCATATATATACATATCATTAGCTACGCATTCACACCACAACTCACCTCGATCATTCCATACATCGCAATGTATCCATATAAGTATCTATATAAAAATAGAACATCAAGCATATACAACATGCAATCACCAATGTTTATATCAATTCATATAAACCTACATCTATACATATATACATGTATTCACACACACACACACACACACACACACACACACACACACACACACACACACACACACACACACACACACACACACACACACACACAC